>VZTI01005330.1:443183-470904 GCA_013397865.1 Struthidea cinerea | reverse complement strand
AAAAAAAAAAAAAAACCAAAACCAAAAATCAGTGCAGTGTATGTGTGGTCTAATGAATTGAACGAAGGTCTGGTAGCCAGGAACAATTCAATTCCTCTGCACTTCACTCTACTATGTGCCTAAATACAACATTTCAGTTACAAGGCAGTTCTAATTCAAGCATCATATGCACATATTTTGTAGAGTTAAAAAATTCTCATTTATCTAAATGAATGCGAATATGATGAACAGAGATGCATAGTTGCATTCCCAACACTCAGGTGTATTTCTGAAGAAATGCACAGGAAGTGAAGTAGGAAATGCACAGCCTGAAGTAGTCTGAAATTAGTGTATTGCCTAAATCTCATGCTGAAAAAAACTCCAGTAAAAAGTTTCATTTACATGAAAAGAAGTAGCTTTATACCTCCAGTTATCTGTAGAGTAAAAACTGCAGAAGCATTACCACTCTACCATACCAGGATGCTTCAAGAATACGTCCATTATAGATCATTTACAAATTCTCAAAATACTGCTCTATAAATAGGTAGGTGACGTTGCCTCAGATTCGGTGCTGCTCAATTCCCACAGATTTGTTATTTTTAAACACAATCATACCAGCAAAACATGACATTTTCAGGAATTTGTAACATTAGCATGCATTCCATTCCCGTATTTTGCCTCTAACCTGTTCACACATATTGACAACTCCAATGTATATTGCAGCTGTCAGGGAACTCGTTTATCATATGAACCATACGCTGCAATGTTCCTGCTACACATGGAGCACACAGTGTAAATTATGTAATTTTCAGGAATCAGGAACTAAGATTCTATTGTAACAGAATCAACGCTTAAAAAGTATGAATACTCTCACAGCCAAAATGCTTTCAAATATTTGACAGTAATTGAAGCATAACTCTTTTTTTTTCTTCTATTAAGCATTGATAATCGTTAATTCTGTCTTCATATAGATAAATAACTTGTTTTGTTCCATATTTGTTTAGCATGCTTCATATATATGTTTTTTAGCATACAAGTCAAATGACAATAGAATAAAACAAATGAATGTATTAGTTACAACACTTAGCAAACACTATTCATGGATTAAAATAAAGTATAACTTGTCCAAGAGGACTTAATCCATTAAAGACATAGGAAACCAGCTTAATTTGTCAGAATGGCAGCCATTAACTCTGCAAGGTTATGCAAATACAGCAGATGATTGAGAAAGTGCAGGCCATCCCTACTGTGTCAAACAAACTCTGTACGAAACTGGCAGGCAACATATTTGTTGTGTAGAGAAGGCAGGTAAGGAAACACAAATACTTTTGTCCTTAAATAGGAATAATTTAAGTAATTCCACAAATGTTGTAAAGTTTGTGAAATGATACAACTACTTTTCATCTAAATGATTAAGATGTTTCTTGGTCTCTGAGGTTCCCTAGAGGGAGCAAAGCTTCAGAATCTCTTGACATTCTATCTGTGTGGAACTGGCATGTCAGCTGGTAATTACAGACCTATAGGAAGTATTTAAGCATAGGCTAAGGATAAATTTAGATAAATGAACAATTTTGCTAATGAATAATATTTCTGACATAGAAAACCTTGCATTTTAAAAGTATGTGATTTTCCTGACTCCATCAGGTCAGTAAGTGCTTTTAAAAGCAGCAATTCCTGAACCTATTAGACTGCAGAAGGGGGTTAAAGGGTCTTTCACATCACTGACAAATACAAAATGTATGCGTGGGCATGTATGTGTTTTATAGATGTCAACAGGCACAGAAAAATTGACAAAGATCTTGTAAAACTGAATGAACAAAATTCTGAAGTGAATCATACAGGTTTACAAGTCAGTCCATCACTCTAATAACTTCAAACGTGCATCATTGCTCTCTATTGTTGTTGTCTTCTGGATCTTTCATGCTTGGAGGCCCCTTCCTCTAAACATGAGTGTGGATAAATACAGTCAAAGAACTTGTGAAGAGGCAGAGAGTGTCAATTTAGGAAAGTACATGAATACCTTTGTAAGAGCTGCTGATAAGCATAACCTAGGTCATTAAAAGAAATACAGAAACATGTAACTGCACATGATTAGTCTTTACAAGGGAGAGGAGAAAAGGAGAGAAAGAAACACCCAAATCAATTTGAACAAAAGTGTAACAGTCAGATAACCCAGACACACAGGAGATTACATTGTACAGAAATAAGATCATCATGATCTATTATGTAGCATTAGGGAAAGAGTCAGGCATAAATTTCATTACACTGAACACATGTGCAACCAGTTTTACAATTCTGCTTTTTGGTTGTTTTGCCTGGAACAATTTTTATTCCGACTTTTCAAAAAAAGCAGTTCACGTAACCAGCCACATGATCCCAAATGATGACTACAAATAGCTTTGAGGTAATTGCTATATATTAGGCAGCACATGCAAACAAAAGGTCAAAGAGAAGATAAATTGTGAGAGAGTGCTTGAAGCAAGCTATAGCTTTCACTGGGCAATTTCAGAAGGAAGACAGAGGGAACAAAGTTGTTTACATCCTCTGGGGTTTTCCAGCGCTAGAAACCCCTTAGCTAACTTTATCAGTTCCAGTTATCACTACAATTGAAGAACCCCTAATGTGGCTCTTGACCAGTGACCTCTTCTTTCTACGTGTTGATCTCACTTCTTTTTTGGCTTTCCCACAGCTACAGGAAAAAAGAACTATTCTAAACCTGAATATTGGTTTAGCCTTCTCTACCCCGTTTTTCTATTTTCAGCTTCTGGAAAGGGCATTTCCTCCCACCCCAACGGGCAACTTTGTTTTTCTTTCAACATTACACACACAACTTACAGCTCATGAACTTTTCCATGCTGTCAGGAAAAGACATCCTTGGATCACTCTTCCTTAGGTTGGCCCTAGCTGTACAAAACAGGAGAATTTGCTACCCTAATAGCTCAGAATGACCACAATATCACATGATCTACTTACAGCGCTGCTCTCAATGGGCTACAACATGAACAAAAATATAAACCACACAAGACAGTCCACCTCCAGCATACAGAAACCATTTATCGAATATAATAATATCTTTTTCATCATTAAAACCCCTAAATATACTGTTTACCAAAATAATTCATTATTAACTCTTCTTTTTATAGATTCATTCCACTACTCTCTCTCTCCCCCTGCCCCAAGAACTCAGCCTACAGAGCTCTGGCTAACAACTTTGCTTAAAAGGTAGAAAAAGATACAGAGCTATAGGAAATGCTTCTCTGAAGTTTCACTAATGAGGAAGCAGATCTTAAGGCTCTTGCTGCTATTGGGCTCATTTGTATTTTTTACGAGCTGATGTACTAGTGGGTAGAAAAGAGACAGACTCTCTCCTGGCAGATTAACCAGCCCTCTAAGGGTGCCTGCTATTAATTTCAGTTATTCATCTGCACATCTGTCTCTGCCCAACTGTGTCATGACTACTGCTTCTTGCAGCTCACTTCATTTAACCAGGAGCTCTTCCCCACTGAAATCTCTTAGCTTGTTTTGTTGTATTACAAGATCCAAACTCTAGTTATAAACTAGCTGAAGATCAGATCACTCGTTTCCACTAGTGGGAAAAAAATAATCTCTGATACTAGAATTTTAAGGTAATAGTTATCAACCACGTTTATTCACTGAATGTTACTGACATGATGATTCCTAACAACAGCTGGTACCTCTATTATGTTCCCTGAGAAAACATGCTTTGCTACCCCCAGACTGTCCCAGTCATGACTCCAAGGGAGCCAGTCACACTGTCAAAATCTCTGAAGGTCATACAGCTTAAACCCTCCAGAGCCTCGAAATTTCATAGACAATTCCTCTACCTTCCAATGGAGGAAAAACTAGCTTGTACCAGATTTCATACTTTTTTTCTCACTGGAGAGTGTTTCCTTTTGTTTTGCCAAAGCTTTTCCCTCTTATACATCTCAATTAATTAATGTCTTGACTTTGACTTCAACAACTAACTTTTGACTGTTACTACCACCTGTTACTACCTATGAAGTGTAGTACATTAACATTTCAGAAAGAATATACAGTACATTACTGTGCAGTTCATCTGAGCTCAGCTCTTGTCCCAGTACTGCTTCCTTAATTTAGGGAACTATAGAGTTTTCCAGGCTTTCCATAGATTTGGCAAGTAGGACACTGGAACTTGCTGTTCTTCACCTTGAGCTGGTATAAACTCTTGCCTATACAAACACAGCACTGATATTACACTCTCTATTATCCAAGCCTGCTTTTTTTTTGGAGATCCCAACCTGACTGCTTTGTAGCTCAACTGATTTAGAAACAAGAGGTGTAGCAGCACTAGGATTAAAACATATCAAATGTTCTCTCTATGCATTTACATTGTTTTCATGTAAATTCTACATAGAGGAATTTATGGTCTTTCTCATCTACAAAACATGCTCCAACCACAATGGTCAGCGTCAAAAGAATCACTTGGTACAGAAATCAGTTCATTCCTTCATATCGGCTCTCAGCATGAATCTTTTACCTGGTGGTCAATTAATCTGCCACTGTTCTTATCAGTCTGAATTTTAGTCACCTGGAGGAATATAAGTGAAGAAGATTTTCTTCCTCTCATAGTCTTGCCAGATTTACCACAATACTGAGTTTTCCAAGTCAGGCTATTTTCCTTACACTCTCTTTAAAGCAACTCCCTGCTTGCTTTATGATAACAGAATAACACAGAAAAAAAACCCGCAACCACTGCTAGATTTTGCCTGTGGATTACCATGTATCTAGCCTTTCAATATGTTTTTCAATTTATTTTTGTAACACCTAATAACTATTCAGTCAAACTTGATTATTTGCACAGACTTAGATTCAGCTATCCTGGATGGAAGCAGGCACGCTGCAAAGCTCTAACCATTAGCAGATTCCCACAAATCCTACCACACCACGTTTCTTCTGTGCCACAGCAAAAGGAGCCACTTTATTCTGAACGAGAGGTAAAACTGTCAGTCTGCCTGGATGCATTACATCACTCACAGGGCTGACTCGCACAGGATCAAAGAAAATAAGCCACCACAGGTACACTTCTACTATCTCAGAACCTAGCTACTTTTAAAAAAAGCAGGGCAGGAAAAAAGCTGTTTCTTATAAAAGTCAGCCTGCCTATCACCTGTGTCTGGGGTTTTCACGTGCCTTTCCAGAGACTGGGGTAGACAACTTTTATAATCAAATTTCACTCAGGGATGCACACATACAGTCACCATTATTTAAAACAAGCTAAAAATTTAGTGGGTTTGTGAACACTTCTACAAGCAAACTCTTCTTACACTACTTATAGAAGGCAAACTCAAAGATAACTGCAAATCAGCTGAGACAAACTTAATGCCTTATTTTAGTGAATATTAATTTAATTTTGGAGGTCTCAACGGACTCGCTGTAACAGGATGTGAATATGAACACCCCTTCTAGAAAAGATTTTTCTCGTCCCAGTGTCTCTACTGATTCAAAAATCATTACTGTGAACTGTGTGATGTGTGCCAGTGTTGAAGAGATTATTATTGTTTCATTTACTTTGGTTTGTTGTGGTTTTTTAACCTGTTCAAACTCTGGAACTTTTGCCTGAATCAAAACATGGGACTAAATGTATCGCTTTCCAGTGGCAAACAAACATCTGGAATTGTTCTAGGACAGCCCCAATTGGCACAGTGCTGTCACAGGGACCATCCTAATGACACACAATGCAGAGAACATTCTGGAGGCACACAGGAACTGTTCTGGCTGCCTCGTGTTTTATTGATCACAGCTGCCACAAAATCTACCTAAAGATGTTCATAAGATACCCAAGCAATGGCAACCAAGAGGTGGCTGAGTCAGGACTGGACCAGAAGTAGCTTCAGAACTGGGGGGAGTACAATCCTCTACTTAGGAGACAGCTCTGTGCTAAAGGGACAACATCAAAGTGTGTTAGGTAGTTAACACTGGAACTCTCCTTTTACAGGGATGTTCTTTATTTTACATTTCTGACAAATAAGTTAAAACCACAAAAATAAAGTTGTAAGGTACCATAAATGAAAGATAAACTGTTTCAGGCAATGCAGTATGACTACCATTAATTACATGTATTTAGCTTGAAAATAAAATTAAAATGAAATTCATACCATAGCCACGTTTAGAATTCCAATGGTAAGTAAGCCTGGCCTTCACAGAATTCTTTATATTCTCTTTACATACTCTTACAAATGAAAGGGGTGGCACTGTGCCTTTCTTAGGTTATCACTTGAACACAGGATGATAGCAGTTCCTCCACTGCATATTCAGAAATCTACAATGACAAAAGTAATGGGGTTCATTTTCTGACCAAACAAAACTACTCTTGACATATTTAATGGACACATATTGCCATTCTGTGTTTTCAAACGTGTGACGAACTTAGAGAGATTAAAGCAGTTTTCATTAAAACAACTTTAATTCACACACCACCAATGACTGCATGGAGCTAGGGAAAAGGTAAAAGAGAAATATTTCCCTTAGAGGGAAAGTCAGTAATTCTGCTGCAACTGAACATTAAACTTACATTAAAAGAATTTAATTTTATTGAAAACGTATATAGTTCAAACAACACCAAGATTTTTAGAGTTCACAGCTTCTTACATTCTACTCTCTCTTTTCTTAAATAAAAGCAATCACCATTGCATTTTTAATGTTATTTAAAGCTTCCATTTTCAAAAGATGGATAGCCTTTCAATGTTAAAATAGGTATTGTTCAAAATCTCAGACAAAAAAAACAGCTCTTCAAAGAATAAGTAATTTTTCTTCCTCCAATGCTGATTGGGATCCACATGCACCTTGTCAGAATCTAACCTCACAAAACAATAAAATCAATAAAAAAACTGCAGTGAAAGCCACGTGCAATGAAGCAAAGAATGAATGCTGCTAATCTAAATCTAAATCTAAAAAGAAGAAAATAAAGGATGGACTGGCTGCAGGAAGAAATACCATCATATATTTAAATTAGCATTTTCTTAATTCAGTTTATGTGTAAACAATTCTTGAAATTCAGTACCTCATTTGTGTTCTAATACTTTGAACAAAAATAAAGTCACTGTAATTTGGCTTTTGATAGCTAAATCCACAACATAATTTGAAGGAGTAAATATGAAAGGCTATCACCTAAAACAAAACATGAGCTTGTGAAACAATTACTTCCTTTATCTGGGGTTATTAAACCTTTCTTTAGAGTTACAAATCATTCTTTAAATTAATAAAATTTTGGAATTGTTCATCACTTTTGAAAAAAATTATGATCAGAGTGTTTCATATTGGTTCCTACCTTTCTGCTTTGACTTTCCACAGCACCACTGAACAATTTGAGAGGCAATGAAATAATCAACATTTATTTTGATCAGTAAAACTCTACCCTCCACTCTGTGTTCATTTTATGATGGGTTCCTCAGATGCCCACATCAATGGTTATGATGGACATAATGCACATTTTCCCAAAAAAATGCTAAAATGTTGAATGTTCTCCATCAGACTCCTGAGCTACTCAGAAACAGCTCAAAAGCATGCCTAAATGTCTATCTTCAGGCCTTCCTTCCCCAAAGGAATGACCACTGTGAAAAAAAACAACTTCAATTCTATTTACATTTTAAAAAACAGGCCTCCCCACACAAAATCAACAACAACAAAAAAGCACAGCTCCCCAGGGATGTAGTTCTGCAGCAGGGGAATCAGCATGCAATACTTTACAGCAATGCATTCTGCCTGCTTAGCTCTTTAGTCTATATAGTCACTTCACCCACCCAATTATTTCTCTTTTTTGCTGTTTTTTTCCCCCAAAGTAACTCTAAACTACTTTAAAACACCTTCATTTGAGAAATGATTCAACAAGCACTGCTGCAAACCATGGAAATGTAAAAGCTGTTAAAAATGTATTAAATGCTGTCCATGCCACAAGGGTACTCGTGTAAAATGACCTTAAGTTTAAAGGCTCCCTATGAAGGCAGAACAGTATCTGCTCTGCTTCTCCTAATGAATAACAAATGGGCCTTCACAATTCATTTAGTTCAGTACAAGCTGCCATTACAACCCATTTTGTTTTTTTAACTTTGTGGTAATGTATCATCTTGCCTGACTCTATGTCATCTTCTTGAAGGTCACCAAAGGTATGTAACTCCACTCTCAATAATGAAAAAAAGGAGGAAGGAAAAAGAGATATGACAAATTTTGACAAAGCACCGACCAGTCCATTCTGATATACTGTATCACACAGTGAGGTTCATACTTCCTACACAAAAATGCTTCCTGAATTGCAAAGAAAGTCAGAAAGTAACTGAAGTCTTCAAAAGGACTCTGTTTTTCCATTAAAAACTAAAATAAAACAGTATCTGGGAAATAATTCTTTGGCCTTCTATTTACTTTCTCTTGATTTTTGTTATGCCCTAAAATATAATGTGAATCTGAGCATTTTAAAGGGATTAAAAGACCACGAATATTTATCTTTATTTCACAGATATTTAGAAACACGCACTGTGTTGCTATGGACAATTAGCCTTTTATCCAATTTTAGTTGGTAGTTTAACTCGCTCACCCTAAGGTTTTAATTATCCCCTCAGTCTGCATGCTCAGGCCTCAATTCATGCAGCTGGAAATCTGCCTCAGCGATGTTATAACCTTGTTAATGTAACAAAAGAGGAGTTTACTTAAAACTGTACTGACTGTGGACTTAAGCCAAATTTACTTGAAAGAGGAAAGAGACTGTCAAAAATCCTACAATAAACACAGAAATGCAGTTCTTTCATAACCTTCACCTTAATTCATATAGACAAGCAATTTACATGTAAGTGGATTCATATGGCCTGTGAGGGGCCTCCTCTCTGGAGCTGGACTATTCTCCATACCCTACCCCCATCTTGAACAAAAAAAGCTCCAACAGCTCACTTTACAAAAATGGCAGAGTATCTGCAATCTTTTTTAATCACAATAAAACATAATTAAGATAAACATTTGTAAAGCTAGTCAGTATCAATAAAGGCAGCATAATTTCACAAAGCCAATTTCACATAAGTTCAGCTAGTCCTTCATCAAATACATATTTTAAATTCAATAAAGGTTTTATTTGAAGAGTGGAAAGTTGTACTAATGAGGTAATAGTTACATTAGCCTTAAGTGGAACTTGCTTGTCAGATACTGATATCTCCTATTCATTTAGTTGCCAAATTACAGGAGGGATTTCCTAAACTCATCTGTTAATTAGATTCATTTTTAGACTAGATACTACCAAAAACCTGCATTAGACTAAACAAAACATCACAGTATTGAAGTGTTGAAGGGAAATTATTCTGAGAGAAAAAATTATAAATTCTATTTCTTAATATAATTGTGAAAATCCTGTAGGTAAATTTCCTTCCTGATTGGATCCTTGTAGTACTTTTATAAGAGAGCAGTGGGTACCTGGGTGGGATGCATAGCCAAGAACCAGAAAATATTCTGGTTTCATTTCAGCAGTTTCCTTTCAGTTGTTGACAAAATAATCCAGGTGGGCACAGAGGGTAACGTGCACCCAAAACATATCTGGAAAGCAGTCAAGTTCATTTCATGCCTGCTGCAAGTTTAAACATTTTTCATTAGGTGAAAATTCTTTTCTTTAAGCTCATGAATCTCAGAGCATTTTCCACCCTGCTAGGAGGGTATCAGGTTGCTGGATGTTAGATGATGCTCTACCCTGCTTCTTGGGCTTCTACTCTTTAGGTGTTACATAATAATCTCTGCCTTTTGCTACTGAATTTCACACTGGTCCCAACACCAGCTCCTGCTCTAAACCCCACAGACATCAATTGCTTAACTTTTGTTTACTGAGCACACAGAAAACTTCTCAAGGCAGCCATGCAAGAGCTGGATGAAGTTGTTCAGCTCATAAAAAATATTCACAAGTTAACAGGATGAGAGAATTCTGCATTTTGGAGCTTTTAGAGTGGGGGTAAAAGTTCCTTTTAGTTTAAAAGCTCTCCCTATCACCTGCACCTAACCAGCCTCTGGGGCACAGTTTGCCATAACATGCAGACAGGTGAACATAACTACCACAAAGTCCCCTCACACAATAAACCCTTTGGCATTTTCTACTCAGTACCTATCTCTGTTCCCCAGCCATAATAAAGGCAAGGAGGTCGGAAACCGAAAGAACAAAGTAGCACATTTAATGATTGTCAGATCAATCTACATTTCCCCCTCTCACCTAGAAGATGACAATCATGGAAGCTGGTTTGCTAACTATGCAAGAAGTTTGTTGGGAAGTAGAGAAGAACAATCCATCATAACTAGAATGATTTTAGCAATATGGTGATCATCAGAGTCCTGTGTGGCCTAATTTTGGTCAGAGCTGAATGCAACAATGATAAACTACATGTTTGAGGTAGGAGTGGTTAGAAACTGGGAAGAGTTTAACCACAAAAAAGTATTTTACATTTCTAATCTAAGCCAATAAATCACAGTTTCCCTCTTAGTATCTACACATTTACAAAACTGAAACTGGGTGGGTTTTGAGAAAATAAATATTAAATATGAGGGAAAAAATATATCAAACCTTTCACTTGCATCTCCCAATAAACATTTAATACTAAAATGCAACACAATAAGCATAATACTCCTACTAAAATTATGCAAGCTCCTCTAAAAAAGTAACACTTCTGTTTACCAACAACTAAAAAGTCTTTCATTAAACATATTCTGCACAAGTTTGTACTGTCACCCAGCTTTTGTTTCAACTCAAAAAGTTTATCTATTCAGTTGAAGGCACTTCACCCTACGGAAGCAAGCCAAGGCGTCCTTTTAAGGTGATGTTTAGGCTGAACAAACCAGCTTGACTATAGGACTTAGCACAGACTTATAGAATGTACCTTCTTAAATAGGGGTTTTCTTCTTTGCTAAGATACCCTGGTACACTGCACAACAGTGTGGACTCAGCCAGCTTTGTTCACAATCAGAGAAAATTGAGATGAGCTCATCCCGCTTTCCACTGTCATCACATAATTCATCATCTGTTAGTCTCTGCTAAACACCAACACAGCATTGAAAGGAGAGGTGTTGTTCCTTAAAAAGGTGGTGCTTTAGCACATTTTTGTGTGCTATGTCGCATTTTAGCAATCGTATTTGAAGAGTTCTTCATCGTACTCATGTTTTTGCTGACTTGTTTCCACATTCCCATTGTTTAGATAGCGCTGACAGTGATAACGTCATGCATGTTTTTATTATTATCTCATTTATTTTTGATGGATGGGAGCCCATTATACCCAGCACTGTATTAATAAAGGGGATGGATCAGTCTTGTCAGGGTCACAATCAGTATACGCAGTTCAGTGGGAGGGCACAAACACCACCAACCACAAGTGTGTCTCCTTCCCCAAAAGGAACTTTTTAACTCATTTCAAGATAGAGGTACAGCCCTCTAGGAGGATAAATTTTTACAGGTGTCACTATATAAGTTAAATAAAAGAGTAAATGTTACTCATGGCCTTGCAGGGAAAAGGGCTGCCCTGTGAGCTCACAACTTACAAAGCACGAGAGAAGGCACATTAGAGAACCATCTCTTGGATGAGAGCTGGTTCAACAGAGCACAAAACTTCAAGCACACCTTGCACCTTATCACCTGAGAGAACACAACTGGAGGCAACTAAAGAATGGGAATGTAGATGTGCTTTTCCACAGCACACTGAGAAGTACTTGCTTTGCTGGGGGCATGGGAAGGAATAAGGAAGAAGGCAGCAGTGGATTGACTTCACAGCACCTAAGGAGTAATGGGAAGGCAGAGAAAGCCTTCAAACCTAATCAAACCTGTCCCTTCCGCTGCTAAGGAAACTCTCCTGTTTGATTGCTTCTGACTCTGTTCTCTCCTGACTTTATAAGACCTTTTCCTTCTAACAGAAAACATGCATTTCTAAGCACATTTTATATTCTGTATCTTTATACAATATTAAAGAATAATCCAGTTTAGTGTAAATGATCCAAACCTTTAAAATTTCTTTGGTTCTCCATCTTCAAAGGTCTGAATTTACATTAAGTTCAGCATTATCCCACCGGGGAGACCTTCGGCTCATAATTCCTATCATTGAATTGCATGGGCTGGGTCTCAAGTATGCAAGATTTGCCACTGGAAAAAGGAGGAAAAAAAAAAACAAAAACCCAAAACAAAACTCTGACCCATCATATTTTGAGGTTTAAAATGCAGAAACATCTGCTAGAATCATATTGAGTTGGCCGAGGTTAGGAATATGGGAGCCTGCAGTTGATCAGTGCTGCCCTAAGTGTCACGGAGGCCAATGGGAATTACACTAAGAGGGTTTCAGTAGACAAGGGTGTAATTCAGTCAGCTTTAAAAAAAATCCATGAAACAGAAGCCTAACTTTTTCTTTCTTTTTTTTTACTTTCAGCCTCCTACTCCTTCCTTTCTGACTTTTGAGCCATTCCCTCTTTTGAGTGTATTATCAGAGGTGGAGGCCTCTACATTCCCATGCTGGCTGAACTTCAAAACAAATGCCATCCTATTTAATAATTTTTACCATCATTAATTTTTTACCTAAGAAAAGCATTTTTAAGGTAGGTTTAAAACAAAGTATATATAGACTACTAATTGCAGAGTACAGTCTTTTCCTATAGTATTGTTCTGTCCATAAAATGCTTTTATTCCCTATATTTTCTAACATTGCAAATAAAGAAGTTGTGCAATAGAAACCAGACAAAAAGTGTTCCACACTTAGTAAATAGCATATTCACTTTTGCTTCTTTATCTAGAAGATTGCTAAACTGCTCAGTAATCTAAGGTCAGATAAAAATAACAACCTTCCTTAGAAAATTCTGAGCCCTAACAACACATGAAAAACAGAAAAGCATTTTAATTTGAAAAGATTGATTTAAACAGAAAAAGGAAATAATGGGAGAAGCAAATGTAATGATTTTCAACTGCAGTTGTTTCTTCAAATCTTCATTCACATTACAAAAGACTAGAATGCTCTGCATCTCCACATCCTTCAAGCGGTTTTAAACACCTGTAAACCTGAAACACTGTTAATCCTGCCTGGCTTCTAAGTGGTTCAATCACTAGAGAATGTCATGTAACTGTCATATCTCCCTTATAACCTGCACTTTAAACCAATCATTTTGTCACTCACATCATCTTGTAAATCCACTTATACACTATAGCACAACAGAAGACACAAAAAGCCATTCAAAGTGCAGCCATTGGTTTTTCCATATTGTATTAGTACACTTAATATAACTGGTTCTTTAAAAAAAAAAAATAAAAAGGGATTAGAAATCATCTTATCACTATGTGTGTTTGTGAGCAATGTGGGAGAAAAGAGCTGATATTGCAGATAGAAAATAAGTGTTAGGAACACAGGTCAAGAAAAACAGCCTAGGAGTATAAAGAAGCCCATAAAGAGCCAGCTCTTGTCTGTGAATTTGTCTAACCCCTTTTTGAATCAGCTGATGTCTCTCTGGAAGCAAGTCCAGAAGGCCACCAACCAACCACTCCACAAAGCAGCACCTCTCCCCTTCTAATCGACCACTGATTAACTTCAGCAAGTGCCTGACACTCCTCATGCTGGGAGATCTGGCAAACAACAGCACTACATTGAGTTTATGCCTTTCTTTCTGATTCTTCAAACTTCAAACATATCCTCCCCCTGCCTCACCCTCCCCACAGCAAGAAGTCTTTTAAGTCTCTCCCCCATAAAGCAGCTGCAGGATCCCCTTGATCTCTCTCCCATTCAGGTCCTGGGGAAAGCACTAAACCCCTGAAAAGTATTGTAGAACTTCCAACATTAAATGTTTGCTGGAGCACTGAATGTTATTTTTCTGTTGAGGCAAGGTACCAGAATGGGTAAAGAACAATGACAACAAAACTGCAAAGCAAAGTGCACTCCTAGGATGCAGAGTGGGAATGACCACCAAATTCTCTTTCTGCCTGGCAGGCGCCTCAAATCACGTGGATCAAGGAGACCTGAAAGATCACTTGTACAACTAGAGACAAAACCCTTATGAAATGAAGAAAACAAGCCAGAGTCGTCTTCTAGCTCAGAAAAGTATGCTTAATTATTATAACCATAATATGCATTGTGTGGAATATGTCTGAACTCCCTCTGGTTTGCCTTCAGACAATGCCTCTGTGACATAAGCACCACTACCTTTCCATACCAGAGAGGAAGACACTGTCTCCCTTGGAGGGAAACACTTTGAAAAGCTTGCTACTGCCCTTTCCCACTGTCTAAAGGGGACAAGAAACAATGAGAGAGGATCCAACTTCCTTTATTTGGATGCTGATGTACAAGTAAGCAAAACACAGCCTCTCATGTCATGGTTTGGAGAAATCCTAAACTGATCTTACTAACCTTCAATAGCAGGTGACCTATTTTGAAAGTAAATTATGACTTAACAAGAACAAAATGAAGAAATTTGCTTCCCATGTTGATGAAATGTCAAACATTATGAATCTTATAGAATAAAATCAAAGTGTGCTATCCTTTAGTCTGAAGTAAGAACTTGGTGACACTCATATGTCTTTAAGAGAAGCGCTTTGACAAGTAAACAGCTCACTCATTCTATTCTCACAGAGAGAAACTTTTTATTGCTTAGTGCCCCTCCGTTGTTTACAAAAGAAAAACATCTTTTCATTTTAGTCGAGAAAGCTTCTGTTCCAGAGAACAAAGCCTTCATTTGGCCTTCTCTAATCTTTATGGTGTTTGCAAGTAGGTGTCAAAAATGTTAGTCAAGGCATGCTGTGTTACAGGTCTGTGGGGCAAAAACAGTCACAAGAGACTTTCCACCCAAGTTAGGAGACCACATTACCATTCTAACTACTTCCTATGGAAGTCACAGTTGTATCAACATCCTGCTGTTTTGTTTGTATTTAACTTGGGATATGACTCTCTACACTCTCAGCATGAATCCTACAATTAAATTGAAGCAATCCACCGGTTACTAAAAAACAGTCTAGTGTTCTGCATTTGAATTGGTACAATTTTTGAGACAATCAACTTGCTATCTGGACATGTTAATAGTATGCATTACCACAGCTGAAACAAGTCAAAATAATCTTTCTGATAAAATGATAAAAAAATAGTAAACTCCTTTCTGAAAATCATTTTTTCTTCACAACTATTTATACACTGTTCTGTTATCTAACCCATTGAGTAAAGATATGTTAAAGAATTCACGTCAGAGAAATTATCATAGATATCTTTCTCCAAATATAGGTTGTACTACAGCTGGAAAAGTAGAAAAAAAATTTAAATTATCCTTCTTTCAAAATAATACTTTATTAATAATGTAAGAAATCTGACCCTGGTGTGTTTGCTCAAACTTCAAAGAGACTCCTTTAATGTCACATACCCACTACCACTCATTCAGCCTATTCCCTAGAACTATTCCCGAGGTAGGTGCTGGCTGCTTTTAGAATATACTAGCATTAAAAAGGAGGATAAACCAAGCAGCTTTGCCCACACCTTTTAGTGAGACACCTCAGGTTCCAGCGTAGGCAAGAGAACAGATCATCTCCCTTCCTGCTTTCCTTTGGAAATGATGGGGGCAGGAGAAAGCTCTGTCTGGCTGTAACACAGAAAGCAGGCAGGTCTGTAGGGAAACCACCCTTTTAAGTGCTTTTAAGGAGCGAGTTCCATGCATTTCAAAGAGAAGTTCTAACCTTAAATCACCTTGCCAATTTATCCTACCTTCCTATATTGCTTTCCTCATCCTTCGTGCTCTATGGAAGAACCCAAAAAAAGGAAATTAACTTCATGACTACATGCAAGTAGAGACCCTGCAATTTCATCGGGGATTCTCCTGTCGATGAGTGCCATGCCTCTGGCCTGTGCTTGCCCTGAGCAGGTGAATTGCATACATAATTACTCTGAAACATTCCAGATGCACCGGATTTACTACTCACAGAGATTTCAGAAGCACTTTTCACCAGTGCTGTACCCACAGCAACGAGGAAGAAACCACTATCCTGTGGGTGTCAGAACCTCTTAGGGTGGAGCAATTAGGACATAAATAAAGGCAAACATGTTGAGTTCCCTCCCCGGGTGTCAGTCTCAGACAGTGATGGATGGAAATAGTAATAGGAGAATGTAAGGCAGGGACATGAGCTGATTTGTCCAGGTGCTGGAAACACATCTAGCTGGATTCTCTGGACATCCAACAGCCCTTGTCAGCGCTGCAGCTCCTGCTGAGCTGCTACACAGATGTGAAATCCCCAACTTCTACTCCAGTAAAATTTATAGATGGAAAAAAGGGGGATGTCTGCAGAAAACCAGATGAATGGTAAACTTTCTTTTACTTCTGCCACCGGTATTTACTTCATAAAGCATTTTGATTTCCATACAAATTCTGACTCTAGTTTTACATTTTACACAGTCTTTCTCTTAGGCTGTGCCTCCTGACTTCCAGAATCCATTCAAAGACCCTCTTCATCCCTGCAATATCCTGAAAAGTCCACTTGAAGCCACTGTATGCTTTTCCATGCCTGAAGCTCTTGCTCTACAAGGCAGGAGGGCACCAGTCAGACCAGGTGACAGACAAGGGGACAAGGCACATTCTCCTCCCAACAGGACAAGCTTCCTCCTCACCCCATGGAGCTGCTCATACTCAGTTTGTTGAACCAAGCAGCTCCAGACCATGGTCTTGCACCCAAGGCTGGCATCTAGTGGCAAATCCAAGTGCCCTCTCCTCGTGTGGCACAGCAGCTGCACCACTGCCCCAGCAGGCAAAGGGCACTGTGTGTTCAGTACTTCTGCACAGAGTGGCAGCTGCTGGGACTGAATTCTTGGTGGAAAACACACTTTATCCCTTTCTTCCCACAAATATTTCATCCCTGACTATACACAGGTGCTGTTAAATGAATAAACCTACTGAAAAACAGAGATAAGCAATATTCATTTATTATTTTCAGTGAAAAAACTGTGACCGTACTTAAACAAAGGAAGGGATGTTTAATTTTATTCTGTCACTTTAAGAAAATTTACAGCAAAATCTAATTTAAAATATATTTTTTGGACAGCACAGCAGTGTTTTATTTTTGTTACTGAATAAAATGACTAGTAACTGGGTTTTTATTAGGAGATCTTTAATGCTTCATTACTAATCATCTGATTTATTCCACATAAGGGAAAATATATTTTCTTCTGGAAATTTGTAGTGAATTTCAGGGCAGAGTCACTTCCAACAAAACTGATTTAGCAATACCCACAGGTGATGGCATGAACTCTATTAAAGGCAAGGAAATTGCCTTTCAAACTTGGCAAGAATTTCATTCAGGATACTCTGAAAGCTTCAGAGCACTGAGCGTGCTGAGCTAACAGAGGAAACACTCAGTAATTAACAACTGAATCTCAAAAATTAAGACTTGTCAGATCTTCAGATGAAAACATGACATTCAGTCTTTGGGGGGATTAATCACATGGCCACTCACTAAGTGCAGTGTTTGTCACATGTAACTAACTCACTGAAAAATCATCGAATTCATGCAAAACCACAATGAAATATGTTTTAACCTTGTATTTAAACAATAAATACAGTAAACACCACAGAAAATTAACTTAAAGATTTTCAACCAAGAAAATACCAAATTTTGATAACACGGGGCAGGGGGGATGGGGACAGCTCGGGTGTTGGAGTTTTGTGTTTTCTTTTTAACTTTAGAGGTTGCAGTTGAAGATAAAATGCATATAATTTAAAACTTGAATTCACAAAAAGAGTGACAATCATTTTTATATCTTTTCCCTCACATGCCATTAGACTTTCTTTTATGACTTTTGGCTCTCCAGGTCAAACTTTATATCTTCCAGAGGGAAAATAATTTTGACCATTTCTAAAAAGATGATCTGTCCCATAGAGTAAAACCCACTTTCCGTGAGGGCAGGCATTTATTTCACATCCATATATATATAAGACAATTTTAAAATTATATAAATACTCATTTATCTATCTATACAGCTACCTAATTTTGTTACAAGCAGGTTTATGAGTTTTGGAAGGAACCACCACATAGGAAAGGAGATCTGTATGAAAGCATTGTGGTCACGGAAGTACGCTCCGCAAATATGGCATTTCTGAAACATCTGACAAACCTCCACCACATCACAGCGCTGAAACCTCTCCTACCCTCGAGCTCTTCATGTTACAAAATGAATAAGCTTTTCTAGGCAAGCCTTGTGAAGCTCTCAGGAGGTTGTGCTCCTACTTGCGGACTCTCAGAAAATGAAAACAATGTCTGGAAAAAGTAGTCTTAGGATATATTTCTAACTACCAAATTTAAAGTTCAGGCCAACTGAAATATTTCTATGGATGATAAATACATTTTTCAAAAAAACATTAACATGGCTTTTGTCACACTCTGCAACACACATTTTTTCAAACTATCACTTACTAAAAAATAAAAAGTGCATTGATTTTTTTTTTAATGTTCAGATATAGAAAGAGCACAAAGCAACAAGACAATTAGGCAAAATGATGGATTTGAACACATGCTGCATTTTACTGTTAACATGTATGCATAACTTCCATTAATGTCAGGATGAGTTATGTGTGCACTGCTAAAATAATATGACCATAACAAAAATATTTCCTCCAGAACTAATATAGCAATATTTTTAATAGACATTTTGAAAAAAAAAAAACAAAAAACACCACACATATTCAGAAAGTAACATGCAAATGCGACTCCTTCTTCAAACTTATACTTTCAAACTCTTTAAAATAAACCTTATTTTTTTTCACAAATTGGCATCAAGTTAAGAATAAGTTGATTTTATCAAACTACCTTTCATTTAATGGGTACTTATCTTGTTTCCAGTTCAAAAAGACCAACCAGATATAAACAAGATTAAGCTGCTATCCATTTTTACTCTAAACCTCCATAAATTACCAAATGTATATGGGAACAAGAGATGACAATTGAAGAAGTTATCTAAAACTGACAACTGACTGTGGCCAGTAAATTAAGATGGATCTTGACAATGACAGCCAGATGGGCCCAGAATGCAGAGTTATGGTTGGAACTTGAACATAATATAAGCATAGGAAATCATCATGAATGTTCTTAAACACACACTTCATGCCTATTTAACTGGAAACTAGCAGCCAAAAACTGTAATCCCTCAATAGCTAATTTTTAAAATGATAAATAGAAATTATGGTCAACACTTCCAATACATAACTTATCTTAAAATGCCAGAGATAAGACAGTTTTTTAGTATTACTACAACACAGAATTACCATTATTCTGTCCTCAGATGTCTGGATCCTAGCTAGCATCTAAAACCTGGTTTTGAGAATATCTCGTCCATTTTTAAAAACCCAATATCGCTTATATTTTGTCATAATGCAGCAGTTTTATAAACTTGCTTGTCCTTTGCTTATTTCAGTGAGCAATTTCAAAAGTTACACAACTGTGACAAAATATCTGAATTATTTCTAAAATATGTTTATTAACAGAATCATAGAATGGTTTGGGTTTGAAGGGACCCTGAAGAACATCTATTTCCCATACAACTGCCACGGGAGGAACACCTTCCAGTAGACCAGGTTGCTAATTTTATTATTTTCGTTTTAAAATTTATACTGAAAAACCCTCTATATGTTTATATCTCATTTTAAATTCCACACTGTTCCTAACTAGGATCTTTGCTACTAGGTCTTTCACCACGAATACCACTCACCCAGCCCTTCATTCATAAAATAGATCAGCTTTTATCAAAACAAGTCCTACTTCACCAGCTTTTGCCAAACTCACTTCCCAGATTTTTTGGTGGGGTTTTGTGTACCTAGTTTAAAAGTCACACTAACAGAATTAAAGATTTTTCCACTATGTTATTCAGCAATTGCTAATTATGATTTTAAAAAAAAAAAAAATCTTACGATTAGGACAAAAAAAAGGCACTTGGGGAAACAGACCAAAGCACTATACAGAAAATACATGACTGGCACCGAGCTTCTGAGTTATGATAGGACAATTAATATGTACAGAAAATAGAAAATTTAAAAAACATTTTTAAATGTATCTATTACAGAATATAATGTCACATAGTATTCTAATTCGTATCTGATTCTGTTTTTCTGTATGTATATAGACCTCATTGAAGTCAAAACCAGAAATTCTTTAGATATCCCTGGAAACATTTGTGCTTCCATTACAGTATTTCTGCACCTGCATTACATGGCAGCCATTCTTCAAACCCGCTTTTATAAAAGCCTGCTAAGTATATGACTCCACTTCCACTTTGTCTTACTTACAATAACATTAAGAAAACCATTTTTTCTGATTATTTCCCTTCCTTTAAAATGCAAGGATAACTATAACAATTGACCTGAAGTTATATATGGCTTCCTCCCTCAAAAAAACTGTTTCAAAATTACAACTGTGAATTTTCTTTGTTGAATGTTAACCACACAACTACCAGCCTAGCCAAGGCATAGCAGGTTCACGCTTTTTGTCAATTTTAAAGATCATATCAGAGCTTTAATGCCCCATAATTACAGATATTTGCTTTTCTTTGTGTGGAGGAAGCTAGATTTATATTATGTGTCTCCCTTCCTTTTTCATTCTGAACACATACACACAGTGCTAAAGCGTATGCAAATAGGCTTTTGTTAGTTTGGGGGTGTTTTTAACCAATTCAAAGCAATAAACTTTGCACCATGAATAGAAAGTTAGTAATTCCCTTCCCCTGAATGTGACACTAGCAGAGATTCCAGCATTGCATTCCCACTGAGAGATGGGGCTTTAGATTCTCAGTTTCTCATAGAAGTTATATAGTGCTGATATTTTTATTTGCATGCAAAAAAAGACAACATTCAAAAAATGTTGAGTACATCTAAAATGAAGAATTTTGCACTTCCATGCTTTTAAAGGAATTTAAGTGTCTTAAAACTATTAAAAGTCCTCAAATTCAGACTTAAATATATACAGAGAAAACTTAAAAAAAAAAACACAGAAAAAAAAACCACAAAAACTTTCTCCTATGGCAAAAGTAGATATTTTCTCTTTTTTTTTTTTCCTAGTAATTAGAGAAATCAAGGTACTTACTTCATTTCTAGAATTTCTTCAAGCTGTTTCCTTCGTTCTATTCTCAGGTTAGCCAGATGTGCTTCTTTTTCAGCCAAAGACTGCTGTGTTGAGGCAAGACGGGCTTTGGTGGAATCTAATTCTTGTCTAGTCTTTTCCAGTGCATTCATCAGCTCTTCTACCTAAGAGAGAGGACATTTTAAACTCCATATTCTATACAACAAGAAAATATTAAATCCATATAAATACAGGGTGGGGGGAAACCACTAAAGGAATGATTTTCCGTAAATGGCTGTTCAAATCTCTCCGTACCGTAACAAGTTTTAAAAAGTAACAGTGGTGTTTCAAAACCAAAAAAACACCTCAAAGTTTCCGCGAATCCATTAGTAATGAACAATATTTATACAAAGTAGAACCAACACAGATCACCAGAAACCTATTTAACCTGGGCCACTGCCACATACATATACAATTTATAAATATTTCCTGAACCATTTGTATTACTTAAATGCAGGGTGGTGGTAACTCATCATAGCAGTAATTTCAGAAATTTCAGATGCAGCTATAGATGCATGTTTTAATGTAAAAGTGTTCATGAAAACCCAACTATTTTTCAAAAAAAATGCACACCTTTGCAAAACAGGTTGCCCAGGGAAACTGTAAATTCTCCAGTCCTTGAGTATTTTTAGATTTTGATTGAATGAAGCCTGGAGAATCTGATCCAATTTTGAAGTTACTCCTGCTTTGAGTAGGAGTTTATACCGCATTGCCTCTAGTGGTCCCTTCTAACCAATTTATTCTATCATCCTGAACTTTAAAGGTCTGTAACTGCTCTAACAAAAATCAAGTTATTTTCCTCGTGATAACAGTGAGAAGCTCTGAAGCACAAAGTGTAGGAAAGTTGTGGTGATCCCACTCTTTCCTTACTATGGAGAAATGTCATGGAGAAATTTAAAGAACACACTAAGGAATGGAGAGTATGCAATGACACTTGTCTGGCAGCAGAAGCTTTACTTGTGGGGTGAATCATTTTATGTGAATGGCCTCCAGTAACCAGGATTTCAGTGGGATTTCCCCCTCTTCAAATGATACAGTTTGCATAAAGTGAACACTAGATTTTTATTTTTTTTTAGTGAGATATAATGATTTGAATAACGAATGTCCTATTTCCTCTATGTTCTTTCTCACCTCCTTTGTCCAAATATTATTATTTTATAAACTAGAACACACTTCAGGAAGAACTTCTAAAGGAAATAAAATGGGAAAGAGGATATATTCCATTCATCCACATTACACAAAGCATTGAAAGGAGTTCAATTTTGCTGTGAATTGAAAACTCTGACAAAATTCCACAGCGTTCATATCATCACTGTGGCTACTTCTCCCAAGCTCATGCTTAACTGTTGTTCTCTAAAGCTTCCTAGCAGGCAATCAGTGCTCATGAGCCACACTTCTGTTTCAATTTGAACATGCACTGGCTTCTATACAAAAAGCTCAATAAATAATACAAATAAATAATAGAGTTGTCACAAGTTATAATGAGGACTCACAGCCTGATTGCCAATGATACAATGATTAGTTACTCCTTCTACACCATCTATACAAACACTCTAATGAACGTGTCTGATACCCTGCAGTGCATAAGAAGCCATATTTCATGAATGCAGAATTACCAATAGTATTGAATCTACTGATGTTCAACCTTCCACTCAAAGTAAAAGCAGGGTAATAGTGATATCAATGAAATAGCAAGGAGTGCAAATTGTGGGTCCCTGCAGATGCCAAGATTCCACTGAAGAAACCATGAAGAAAGACGATGGCTTCAGATATCTTTGTAAAATGACTGTCTAGTGAACGTTCATAGTAGAAGCAGCAAAGAGAACACATACTTGAGGGAAATAAAGAAATAAAAAAGCTGGATTTGCACTTAAATCCCATGAAAAAAAGAATTAACAAGCCAGAAGGAAAGAGTCAGATCATATTTCTTTAAAAACAGATTCAATTTCTAATATAACACCACGTACTTCATCTTCTGCTTTAGTGCAAGAACATAAACCCATGCTGTCTCCAACTAAGACAAGACTTAACTACTAAAATATATGATATTTCTACCTGTTTTCTGGGGTTATTTCTTAGGCTTTTCCTTGTACCTTTCAAAAACTGCATCTACTTTCTGCTGAACCTCCACTCTATCACTTAATTCCAGACAACATCTATTAATGGAAACTGTACTAAGGATCAGAACTGAGAAGTCATTGATTCATACAGACTCCAGCTTTGAGACATTACCTTTAAACAGCAAGACACTCCACACTTGCAGATTTGTTGGGCAGATGAGAATGTAAAAAGGCAGAATTCTTGCACTTCTGTATTGTTAGTATCATTGTGCTCCCTTTCCATGTTCAGCTGAATTTGGTACCCAACCTGATGATTGACTGAATCCTCACCCAAGTTCATATCACATATACCACATAATTTACATTTCAAATCATTTAAGAGAATTAAAGACTTGTGGAAAACAAAGCTGTGGATTTGTTAATGTCTATTAGTAACATACTCTTACATTACCAGACAAAAGAGATCAAAGTTTAAAAGGGAGGGGAAAAAAACTTCAAAAACTTAAATATGAAAACTTTTTCAAACCACAAATCATTAACACGTGTCGACCTGAAAGTTTTATTTTCATTTACACTTTCAACACAGTATTTGCCAGCTAGTTCTTCCTTCATTTTTTGAATATGACCCAAGTTCATAGTTGCACGTTTTCCGAGTTAACTGTCCCACCAACACCTATAGCCAAATTCAGCTGGCAGGCATGCGCACAAGAAACTGATTTTTATTTTTTTTAATCAACTTCTAGCAAATGTAAACTTTTGAATGTTGAAGTTGCACACACAATCATCTTACCATGCTAATTATATAGCTGCAGCAGACGTGTTACAATGGAAAATTAACCACTGCGGGCAGTACTAGAGATGAAACTTCTGGTTTTGGGCAATCCCCACCCCAGCCCAGCAGCGCTGCCTGGTGGGGGCAGAGGCGCCAGGGGCAGTTCCCACCTGGAAGCTGCTCCCTTTTCCCAACCCCACCCCTCAGTATAAATGCTCCTAATCACAAACCCCAAACGTTTTGAATTCACAGGAATACACGTTTTGAAAGAGTTTACAATGAGAACCTCAGTGATTGCACAGCCCTTAGCTCGGGAGTATTCTATGACCTGAATATGTTATCAGCTGGGTTTTCTTCCCTTTTGCAAGACAAAGGCCTCATTTTATCCTTTGCATTTTGCAATAAAAGCCTTTTTTTTTTTTTTCATACTTTCAGAAAGCTTAACTGACTTCGGCACTTTGAGGACTTTATTAAAATCTGCACTAGAATTAAGTTTGTATTTCAGAATGGCAGAAACACAGCAAACTAAACTATTGTAATTGTTTCTTAGTTTTGAGTCTATTTTAAATGAACACTTTGTACTTCTTCTGCAGCTTCACATTTTCAAGTGCTATCAGCAGCGTTTCACACCAAGATAAGAAAAGAGAAAGAAATGAATGTGGCTGAAGCATACATCTGCGTTACCAGATTCAGCAAATTAAAGGAGGTTAGAGTTCAAATGAATGACAGTTTATTAAAAATGCCCTGGAGCATTCTTAATTCCAGATTGGATTCGGCTCAGTACAACTCAGGCTAACATAATACTGTTCCAGTTTGTGGGAATGAAGAGGGGGAGGGACAATTGCACATTTTCTCAGCTCAAATATAATATATTTCTGCAGGATGACGAAGGGCTGGCAACATTCCAGCAGTCAAGGTTAGCATGGTTAGTACTACTACCTTTAAAGGGTTGGCACTTCATTTTGGCAACCATACTGGTGATAAATACAAGAGTTCTGGATTTCCCTAAGTGACTTTTTCAAGCATCAGTAGCTACACAAAAATTTCATACCTATTTTATTTTAAAACCTAATCTTGTGTTAGCACACAGATCATTTATGAATTTTACACAGTAAAAGGAGATAAAGAAATCCATCTATTCACTTAGAGATTCTTCAATATTAAAATATTAACCATTTTTTTTAAAGTTCAACAAACAATTACATTCATTCAGTAAAGCTGGATGCACTTTGATAATAAGTCATTCAGTTTAAGAATCCATACAGTTATTTTGAAAGTGGGGGTTTTTTCCATTTCCTAAGGAAATGCCTTTTTTTCTCCACTGCAAGTTCCACACTATATAAATTTCAGTTATCTCCAGCTCTGTGAAGATTAATTTAATAAAAATAATATTTGGGGTTTTCCCCCCAAGATTAAGCATCAGACTGTAAAAAAGGAAAGACTATAATCCTCTAACTTTCTCTTTGTGGCTTTCCTACAAATTTATTCCATCACTGGACTAAGAGGGCATAGAAAACACATTCACAGAGATGAGGGAAAACAGATAAAAGCCTGAATTTGTACACACCAAATATCCACCTACCAGCTATTTCACCTCTCAGGCTGGAGACCTCAGCCTTTGACATTACCACATTGCCTGTGCCTCACACAGTGAAGGTGAGTACCCGGCATGCCAGGATCCTGTGCCAGCAGCTGCTGGCCATGCAGGGAACCAATTTATCTCATGGCTAATTCAATTACACACCTACAGGAGGGCCAGCACCAGTCATGTGGACCCACTGCTTTTAAAATTACCAGTGCGGTACTGCAATATGGTTTGTAAATACCTTGTTTCTTCCCGTTTCTAATGCGAATTTCTCCAGTGTGCAACTGCCTCAACAGTTTCATTACAGAGGTGTTTTTCACAAAAGCAAACAGACGTAGCAAAGTGTCGTACTGAGCTTTGCAAGACATGGAAATAAACTCTTTGTCCCCCTCCCCTCTACTCTCTTCCCATCCCATTTGTCATCCATAGACAAATTCCTCACCTCTGACTTCCATCACAGTTCTTAAACCCAGGAAACAGGTCTAACAAAACCAGCATAGTTGTGGAGGCTGATGCTCCTGAACCTTTCCAAACAAAGAAATTAGACACATGTTGTATCTCACAACTTTGGAAATTGTCAGAGAAAAGTAGCCATACTCTAGAATGCATAAAAGCTTTAAAATAAACATCATAAGTGAAGGATTCGACAGAATATTAAGCAGAATTTATAAATTCCAGGTTGGTTTTTCAAAACTCATAAAAGACTAGACACAGAGGGCCAGTGGCATCAGCCAGCAATGCAGTGGCAGCTCAACACAAAGCACCAGAAGGACTGAAGCAGCAGTCCCCAGGCAAGGGCCATGTCCACAGGAACACAACAGCACGATTATCAAATGGGATGCCACGCTGCAGAATTTGAAATATAAAACCTCACTGAGATTGCTTCATTACCAAAAGTAGGATTTAAAGCATTTTAATCCCCCTGCTAAGAGCTATGTCAAGAATACACGAGGTTAGGTTTTATTCAGATAAAGAAGAGACACAGCATATACAGGGCACGTATTTCCACATCCAGACCTGCAGGGACCACAGCCAGGGAGAAAAGGTTCTTTAGTTCCCTCAGGATTTCCTTGCTGGCTGCCACATGGTGGTTACCAGTCATGTTAATTTATACCAGCACAGTGTTATAACAGAGACATATGCTCATCTCTACATAGAATTATTCTGGAATTTACTGGATTCCCATAGCTTAAAAGAAATAAGATATCCTAAGTGAAAGGATTACTAATGATGTGGTCTTTATTAAGTTAATTTAAGATTGTGCAAGACATTTCTGGGAACTGTATTCAAGTGGTTAACTTTTCTGGTACTGGCAGTTAGAACATTGATCATCTTATTCTAAGCCTCAGTAATTCAATAAAATATAAGACCAAAACAATAAAATTCTTGGATTCATTATCTGTGATTTCGCTTTCCAATTAATATAGTGATTTCACCTGTAACAGAAAAACATAATTAAATAATTTTGGAAATACTGGTCATAATCACTTAAATAGAATAACTATCAGTTTAAAAAGCGAAACAAAACCAACAGCTAAAAGCAATACCAAAATTTTTAGGTTTTTTAATTAAATCAAACAAAATTATGATAGAAATAGTGGTAACCTCTGTGCTCTAGTGTCATGTTCCTAGACAGGCAAAACCAAAAGCCATTCTCAACTACAAACAAAAATGCTGCTCCCCCTGCAGCCCCAGGAACACTGTCATCTATTTAAACACTTCATCTTGTGAAACACACTGGCCCCCAGTTACAGTATTCCAAATCAGCTTCAGCTAAAATACACTGTATGACAACCCACTGACAAAATGTGAATGTGACCTTCAGGAAAACTGAAGAGGATGGGCAAGAGAACAGACTACTCCTCGCAGATGCAGCTGAAATGTTTTGTCCCAAATAGAAGCTCTTTCATTAATAGCAAAACATTATTATATAAATGATGAAGTAAATAATGTCTCATTCTGATATTTCAAGGCTTTACACATTTAAAAATAAAAAATAAAAACCAGCCCTCAGACCATGTCAATAAAGATACAGTATTTAAAGTGCTGCAAGAATCAGTCAACAAATGTTCTTTTTTCCAAGGCAAACTTCATGCTGACAAGGCCTGATTCACACTTGGCCCCATTCAACTCAGTCACCCAGCCATGCACTGTGATGGAAACGAGACTGAGCACCTGAGTAACTGTGCACATCCACTTTTTATCAAAAAAAAAAAAAAAAAAAACAGGCACAC
>VZTI01005330.1:425246-443166 GCA_013397865.1 Struthidea cinerea | reverse complement strand
AAAAAAAAAAAGGCAGCATCCTTTTATTTTTGCATTTCATTTGAAAATTAGTTATTTCATTGAAATATCTTGTTAATTTTATCCCCTTTTCTACTGAGCTTCATCTGAGCAAGTCTGTGATCTTTTTAATCAGCTGGTAGGCTTAGCTCTGCTCTTACACTTGTTTGATACTGTCCAAATCTAATTACAAAGGCAGCATAAAAGTGTTTTATAGTTGTGCAAGCAAAAGCAAATTTGATATAATGTATTGATAAATTACAGAGCTCGACGTAATGTTTTCAGAAGCTTTAAAGTAAAATAAATTGACTACTAAACATACGCCGATTTCAGTAGGACGCTCAACCGTCCTACAGGATATTGTATCTGGAAGAGAACCCTTATGGGCTGAAAACAATTAGGCTGTGTGATTTCGGTGTTGAGTCCTTTCAGATAAACCGTGCAAGCAGAGCAGAGCAACTCTTTAGCTGGTGTTAAAGCCCAGCGCTGTCAGAGCGGCCGCCCTGGTTAATGTCAATAGCACTGCGTATAAAAGGTGACTAAAGTGTGTACAAATGTTGATCTTTGGAGAAGGCATGCCTAGAATCATGCACACATCTACTATTTCATCCACCAGGTCAACTTCTGGGAGAGAGGGCAAATTGGGAGTTTTCTTGCCAAAAGTTGATTCTTAGCACGCTTGTTAGGTTACGCGGCACAAAGCTACTTCCCCACTGCTTTTAATCCATAATCCCAATATATTATTAAAATTAGAAATGCTGCCTTAGAACGTATCCAAACACAGCAGGGATTCACATGGTATGTGTAAAGTCTTACTGCAAACAGTAATTTATGTACGTAAGAGGTTTTCCACACCCCGAATTGCGCTTACTTATTGTGAAATTGCAAGTAAGACTCATGAAAGTGAAAATGGTATTGTATGAAAATACTTGGATAATTTTACGTGAGAAATCCCAGAAAAAAACAATTTCCTAACAAGGTTTGACACAATGAATATTAATAAATAATATTAATAGGCAGCAATCTAAATATTCACGTAACTGATTGGAAGATACAACTTCTGCATCAAAACAAATTTCATGCCATCTTTAAAAGTTCTGTGACTTTAAAAGTTCGTGAGAGCACTGAATGCCCAAGGAAGACACATCTGTGCTCTTCTCTTAACACAGATAATATTTCCCTGTTTACTTAATTCTATGGCATTTTTGCTATAAAATTATTTATCTTATTGGCTTGGCACACATAAAGAAGTCACAGTGGCATGGACATGCTACCTCCTTAAAAACTAAAATTATCTCCTATTGTATATAGTGCAATATGAACTATATCAATAACTTTAAGAAAAGTTAAGTGTGCCTGTCATGAAAGAGCCAAGTTTTAGCTCTGGCACACCCAGTTACAGATCACTCTTAATAAGAAAAATGTTGAATACTTAGCATAGTAATTGATAGTTACAACCTGACTCAAATATATTCAGAGCCATGGGGGAAGTACTGGAGAACACGTGGAGCAGAAGTACAAACAGTTGGCTAATTTAATAGTTTCAGATATAGAAATAACACAAGCAACACAAGTTTACTAATAAGGTAATAATAAATATAATAACTAAATATATAAAGCAACTAAAAATGGCTTTGGAGAGTCATTTCAGGAAGACACCAGTCAATAGGAACAGAAGTGAAGTGCTTATGAGGCTGTCCAGGGTAGGGCAGCCCATGGGACAGTCAGGGAGGCCTGAGGGGGACAACAAAATGTCTGACAACTGGACTCCATTATTAACACATGATAAGCTAGGAATGGTCACATGATGGAGCAAAAATATCAACACAGAATTTGTCAACAGGAATTCCTCCATGAAGGCAGTCCACAATCAGCATGTCAATTTTTCAGAGCACTAAAGAGAAATCTTGCTCAAACTGTTCATGAAACTATTCCCACACCTACAGGAATAATCTCACTGGGAACATCAGTCCCAGATCACAGTGCCTCCCTCAACCGACGTGAGACAGAAATTCCCTGTGGGTGGAAGAAGCAGGGCTGGAGGGGCAGGATGCTGAGCTGAATTCAACAGCCTCAGGAAACAGAACTTGGTGTGAGAAGGGAGCCAGATGGGAGGTGGTGGCACAGGCTCAGCTGCCTCTGGAAGCAGCACTGCCAGCACTCGGAAAAAGCCAAGGGCAGGAAGGGAGCCCTTCGATGCCTCCACGGAGCTGCAGCCACACGAGCTCAGGAGGAAACTGTGCAGCAACTGAGCAGGTCCTTACACAAAACTGCACAGCCACAGGAGTGCTGCAGAGGGGCAGAGAGCCAGAACGTGCAGAGCTCCACACACACACATCATGCAGAAAAAAAACTCTGTAATAGTTTGCTGTGATTACAGAGGTGGGAGAAGAAAATCAGGTGGGGGAGAGAACACTGACAAGGGTAGGAAGATAGCCCAAGAAATACCATCCTTCTGAAACTGAACATTTTTTCTCAATAACTATTTGAAGGAAAAGGAAGTAAAAGAATTCAGAACAATGGTTTCACACCAGGTTAGCTCCTGAAAAGTTCATCTCCATCTCTTTGGGAACCTGAGCAGTAGTTAACATTTTTGGGAAGAACAAAGATTCTGAATTACAGAACTTGCACTTCTCCAAGCAACAAAGCCACATTGTCTGGCTATTACTAAATCAAAACAAAGATCAGTGAGTATATTCCGGTGAAGAAAAAGAGCTGACACTTAAACCTTTGCCTCATCTGCAAAGAAAACAAATATTTCAATTCTGTCACATCAGTTCATGAGAATTTGGAACAAATATAAAAATGCAAAAACTGTTACTCAGTGTTCCAAAACCTAAACTTTTTGTTTGTCTCCTAGCTAATGAAATACCAGCCAAATGCATTTCCACTGAGTGAGGGATTTTGTTTTGCTAGACTGAAAAAGGGGAGCAGAAGATTGTAATATTTATACCACTCTTCACCTTATTACTGGGCTCTTCCATAGTTATCTACCAGGTACAAGAAAATAACAGCAGGCGGCAGCAGAAAATGGTACTTCATTCTCTGAAAGTTGAAATATTCTAACTGATCTTCCCCATGGAAGTTCATTGATTTCCCAAATCTTATGAAGCACTTATTGCTCAGCCTGTTACATGCTCAAAACCTTGGGCAAGGCAGCTTTCCTCACTCAGTGATTACAAGCAGTTTTTGCCACGTGCTGGAATCAATACTGAAGAAAAGCAGCTATCAGTACTTACGTTGAGCATTTGCACTTCCTAAATTGCACTTTACTTTCCATGACAAAGGGAAGCCCTCTGAAAGACAGACTCATAAGGTGCATGAATGCTGTTTACAGGTAGCATGAAGAAATTTTCTGTACAGATAAATTAATAATCAGTTAATAATGGGCATTATTTAGATACCAAAGTAATGGACTTTATGAAGTTGGGCTTATATAAAAACCTAAGTTTTATACAGCTTTGTATTTCTGTAGGCAAAATATATTAGACAAAGTTTGATGAGAATAACAGTATTTCTCACCAGATGAGAAAGGGAAAAGTAGTCACAGAATCTTTAACTAACATAAACTGCATTTTATTCCTCATCTAAAAGTTTTGTTTTCCTTCTAAGTCTCTCAAGTCTCTTCGCACGTGAGGCAACGTTCAAGACTGTATAAACAGAAAACATGCAGATCTACAAGCTGATATTATTCACCCTGTTTTGAGGCAAAATATATGGGCATTAAGACCACAAGCTAAGTCACAGGACTTATGAAACTTACAGATGGGAGGATTAAACTGGCCTTCGTGAGAACTTTATTTTGGATCTGCTTGACCTTTCATGTAAACTAACTCACTTGTCACTGCTCATATTCTGCATAGTAACTCTCATGGGAACATATATTTTATTATTTTTAAATCCCTGTCTTCCAAAGGCAGGCTTGGTTTTGGAGAATAGAGATGAATCTACACACATCGAGTTGTGCATTTGAAGAATTTTTTAAGATCTAGAGTCCGCATCCACGGAACACACAATCCCACAAGTGAGGATACATTAAAACTATATCGAAGTGCATTTGCAAACACTCATATTTAAACACTATTTATAAACTAATGCTTGCTTTCTTTTACAACTTTGCACAGGCTTTTGTCCCACAGAAAAACTTTATTACGGAAGTCCCTGCTATACCCAGCAGTCCTTAAAGGAATCAAATTGATATTTCACTTGTGCAAGTAGAACTTAGAATACCAACCCAAAAAATTCTTAGATTTACCATGTAAATAAGCAGCTATGCAGTATGAACTAAGGTGTCAGTTTTAAGGCAGAAAAGCATTTCCATCCATTTCAAAACGCTTTATACTGCATATATTCTGTTTCAGATGGGCTATTCAGTCCCTCGAATTAGCTCCAGTACCTGCTACAGTAAATGAAATGCACACTGTATTGATGTGCTTTAAGATATATTGCTTCCAAAACGTTCAGCAAAGAAAAGGTTATTCTTTCATCTACACTCCAACAAAAGTACTAACCTCAATAATACAACTGTGTGCTCACAACATACAGTTTCAGTTAGAAAACTGCCTACAACGGCTGAAATTAGGCACACAGGACTGTTAGAAGCAGGTCATATAGTTATTTATTTTATTCTTTGTATTTCCAATCAGTTACAAATATTTTTTAAATGTTTGGGAATGAGGATAGTCTAAATATAACATATTTCTAGTGGAAATAACATTTGCTCCATTTAGGCCTCAGACACTGCTGATGGCAGAACAAGATTGGAATGTGCAGATAATTATCTTTGAGGCTAGTCAACAGCTAGAAGGCCTTCATAATATCACCTTTAAGATCAAGCCAAGACATTCCAGTCTGAATCAAGGTTTATTTATTAAAGGATTTTGCACTTTTAGATCCAATATTGCCTGGAAGACCACCAATTTCCATTTCCAAATATCTAATTTCTCCAGTTTCTTGGTGCATACATAAGAGCTTCAAAATCACTTCAGTGAGCACACACATATGCACGTAAATGACATCTAAATTCCTTCCCCTCCCTAAGACTAATTCCACAGGAAACACCTACAAAGCAAAATCTCCACAGAGAGAGAGCTGTAGGAGCTTTCAATAATTCTCACTCATTTAGGCAACACAGTTTAGACAACTGCAGGTGTTTATTAGTGACAGATTTTGGATTTTTCTTGATCTTGATTGGTATAAGGGATACTGAGAAAAATAATGTTGCATACATATAAGATGAGCTTTGAAATTTTTTTTATCTAGGAAGAGAGCCTGGCACTTAAAACTTCAGTGTTTACTTCTTTTTCCTTTTAAGAAACACTGTTCACAATGAGTAAATAAAATTATTTTTCAAAAGTAAAGATCAACAAGTCTCTTGTTCTAAGTTGGCTTTTTCAGACTGGGGTCTTTTTTGTGCTGGTGCCACTTACCTAAAATCTACTGTTCATGACAAGATCAAAAGTAATGGTTTATAATACAACATCTGTTCTGCAAATTCATAGCCTAATCTTACAGAGGGTTTCTATAAATGAACAAAAAAGATATATAGCCTTTCGACATATAATGGACTTGGTCAACAAAAAACCTAAATAATCACAGTATGATCCTGGTTATCCAAACTTCCCTGCTGTCCATGTCTTCCTGTCCAACAGTGACTCCTCATAATACAAACCCGTGAGTCACCCAGACAAATGTGGTGTGATACAAGTTGTTTGAATAAGTGCTATCCTACTGTACTGCATTATGAATATAGTTTAATCTGCCATGGTACTTGATGTAATGTTACACAACATTCCAACGCAAGAGCAGGGAAAATTAGCCATTACAAGAGTGACCCTCACTGCTATAAATGCACGCTAACATGAGAAAATAAAAACTACTATTAACTTACTGTGTTATTCTAATACTACCAATCAGTATTTCATATTCGAAAAGCCAAAATACTGGCAAAGAATGTTTAAAGAAGTTTGCTTCGGTTTGTTTTTTTGAAAAAAGAGAAAAGAAGAGCATCTACTTTTCCAAGACAGTATTTTTGTACGTCTCTCCTTCACTTTAATTAAGCAGAGTTAGTAATTAAGCTGCCAAAGGGAGGCCCAGAAGATAAAATATTTCCCAAACCACATAACACAAGTTTCCTGTACATAGGAAAGAAGATTCAAGTTCCTTATCTTAAAGGACAGCAACCTTCCTCCCCACTCCCTGCCTTCTCCAAATAGCGTTTCAAAGGGAAAAAGAAAAAAATGTCAATTATATGCTCTGTCAGGAGGATATATTCTGCTCCCATGTACTGCCCGTTGCTTCAGCAGGATAAAAGTAGTAGATTTAACAGGGATAGCAATCCACTATTATTTTTACTCAGAGTTGCAATTATAAACTAAAACCATTTTCATATTCCCAGCACAGGCTTATGGCTGAAAGCCCACATGGTCCCATATACACTGTAATATCTAAAATGAAAGTCTTGAAAAAACAAAGAACTGAACCAAAGCTAAGCGCATTGCTGTCTTTACCAGAGAAGTCAACTCAGAAATAAACACAACTGTTCATGAGAAAGATATTAGAAGCAATAAATTTTCTAGTGATGAGTGTTTTTAGGTGCATAATTTATGTGTGCGCTCACTGGTGGCATGACCAGAAACACAGATATCACGGAATGAAAAGGAGAAAAAACAGGGGAAAGTAGAAGATACGGATATACGCTCTACTAGGCTGCTAAAAAAATAGCAAACTTATACGACAGACTAGATTGTAACATTTTCACAAAAGCAAAAACAAAAACGAGCGTTGTTAACTCAAGAATGAAGGTTGGCAGGAAGCTGCCACTAGGTCTTCTACGGTTTACACTATATTTTTTCCTTCCAGACGCTGCCAGTGGGAGGTTTTAAAGCATAATGATATACTGAGAAACTTATGACAAGCATGTCCAAACAAAGTAAAACATATTTTTCACAAAACAGTAAACTCTGATAGCTTTAAATCCATGGAACCAGAGGTAGCCTGAAGACTAATTACAGCAGAATTGTTAACTTGCAAAACCTGTTTAAGGTATTTAGGTATTCTTGACTTTTTTCCAGAAAATATTGTTGTAGCAGGAAGTTACTTCTAAAAAACAAAGTTGAAATAGGAAAGACATTTTTCATACAAAAAAAAAAAGGCTGAATAGTAATATGTTTAACAGCTTGATAACGCAAAAATAGACAAATATCAATTAGAAAATGTATCAGACATAGTAAACAGAATTTTAAAGGATGGAATAGGTGTGAAACTTGAATAGGTTTTTTATTCCTGGAAGCTGTCTTTTCTAAGTCATACTTAGTTAACAAAACGGTACATGAGGGTGTACCGAAATTTGAGTATATTTAAATGTGCTGTGTGAATGGAGGTCATAACAGTCACACAGGCAGTCACTGCTGTAATTTTCATTGTACAAGCACATGACTAAGCACCATAAACCTCTAAGAACATGATAAACCCTTTTCACATATTCAAACAAGTTTATCTGAGCCTGTATAGAACAAAAAGAGAAAGTTTTCAACAAGGTCAAATGATGCACTTCAAAGGTTCTGCACTTGGGTCACAACAGCCCCATGCAGTGCTCCAGGCCTGGGGACAGAGTGGCTGGAAAGCTGCTCCGTGGAAAAGGACCTGGGGGTGTTGGTCAACAGCAGCTGAGCCCAGGTGTGCCCAGGTGGCCAGGAAGCCCAGTGGCATCCTGGCTGTATCAGCAGTAGTGTGGCCAGCAGGACCAGGGCAGTGATTGTTCCCCTGTACTGGGCACTGGTGAGGCCACACCTCAACTCCTGAGTTCAGTTTTTGGCCCCTCACTACACAAAAGACACCGAGGTGCTGGGGTGTGTCCAGAGCTGGGGAAAGGGCTGGAGCACAGGTCTCCTTGGGAGTAGCTGGGGGTGTTTAGCCTGGAGAAAAGGAGGCTCAGGGGGGACCGTATGGCTCTACAGCACCTGAAAGGAGATTGTAGACAGGCAGGGGTCAGTCTGTCCTTCCAGTTAACAAGTGACAGGACAAGAGGAAACCAGGAGCGATTTAGATTGGATATTAGGAAGTATTTCTTCACCAAAAGCACTGTCAAGCACTGGAACCTGCTGCCAGTGCAGTGATGGAGCCATCCTCCCTGAAGGTGTTTAAAAAATACGTAGATGTGGCACTGAGGGACATGGGTTAGTGATGGCCTTGGCAATGCTGGGTAAACAGTGCTCTTAGGTCCTTTCCAACTTAAATGGTACTATGATTCTCTGATATGGGATAGACTAATACTCTTGATATCACAGCTGTAAAAGAATACCAGGATCAGATATTATTTTAGCTAATTAACTATATTTTTCAGCTACTCCTCTCACACATAGTCCTAAATGTACTGATGGCATAACGCTTACATTCCACATGTATAATTCAGAGTTTAGTCCGTAAATTCTCTGAAGTCATTCTTCTGCTATTACTGAAGTACTTCTTTAAATACATATTGACTAATCTATGGTTTCATACATCAAGTAGACTATTTTTCATATACAGACTTAAATCTGGCTTTAAAAACTGTACGATGAATTGTAAAAACAGTTTAAAGTTATGATTGGCTGATAAAGTGAAACTCTACTCCATTTCACTTGGATTAGTGTGCAGCTGCAAGATATAAATTCTGTGTGAGAAACAGTACATTTTTTAATGCTCTTTGAATTATCATGTTTTTGCAAAATGAAAGACAACTGGTTTCATATGCAGGTAAGAAATACTGGCATAAGGAATGTTATTTGATTTTAACTGAGTCATGTTGCCAGAATGCATGAAACAGCTGCATGAGCTGAGTATCTGCCTGAGGCTACGACTATATTTCCCCCATCTTTTACCACCTGTCTGTGCTAAAGTTACTGGATGCTGGTAGATATCAAACACCACTGGGATCGTTAACTATCATAATTATTAAGTGGATTCTCCACTATCCTATTGCCTTTTCATGTCCAAGTATTTTTTACTAGGTGAGACAGCATTATCCCTTTTCTTCTCAAACTCTTAAAAGAATGTCTCAAATAAACTCACAAACAAAATGACGAAAGATGTATTGAAAGAGTGAGGCTTGCCGCTATTAGCTTGCTCTCTTTGGCACATCTGTGAAGTTATTACATGATTATGCCAAGACCACCAAAAGGCTCTCTTACATCACTCTTTAGCCAAGGGTAGCACTGATCCAATAGTACAATTAACACTGGGATGTTTTCATACTCTCTAGATATAGGCAATTTTGCTCTAGCAGTAGAAATGACTGATAAAATCTCAGAGCTGTCGAAAACAGAAGTGCTTTTGAGAACTCCTGGAGAACAATTGTGATACCAAAACACCAGGGAATGAAAAATATAATTTTGATCTTTAAAAAAAAAGTAAGACTGGAGACTTATGGATAAGTCAGTTTTGATTCTGACACTTACTGGAACAAGCAATCTGCTTCAGACTGTTTTCAGACACCTAGAAGAATGAATATGGAATTCCCAAGCAGCCACATCAAATTAATTTTTTCATATGACAGAGAAATTTGCTTTATTGAAGAACAGGAGTAGCAGTTGTATCTGGTAACAAATTTCAGGATATTCACATAACCAAACTAAAGAAAAAAGATAAGCCAAAAGAAAGTCACCTAACATGGATGCCAAACTATTTTGGAAGCTGTGGTGAGTCACCAACAGTTCTCTGTTAAAATAGAAGCATGTTTAAAAAAATGGAATTTTGCAGGACCATAGGATATTCAGTTCCTCAATAACCCCAAATACTAAGACTACAAATTTGAAGAAGGAATCAGTAAAAAAAAAAACAAAAAAAAAAAAAAAAAAAAAAAAAAAAAAAAAAAAACACCAACCAACCCTTAAAAGATATCTTGCCAAACCTGAGAACTAAATAGGGGAAAAAAATTACATTATTTAATAGGGAGAAAAGCAAGGTCATTCACTTCAGCAGAACTGATCAACTCCATAAATCCAGGAAGAGGAATAACTGATCAAGAAGTTGTCTTTTTCTACTAAAGAAAAGGATCAAGAGACACTAAGGTGACATGTCAAGAGTGTCATGTTGTTGCAAAAAACACACTACAGAGAGATGTATATTTAGTAGTAATCTTTCTGTTTTCCTTGGCACTGGCAAGATCTCAGCAGGAGAACTGGATCCAATTTTACCCACTCAAAGATGTGAACGAACTGGAAAGACTACACAGAAAAGCAACAAGGATAATAAAAAATCTAGAAAACAAAACCTCTGTGGTAAGACTGAAAGAATTAGGGTCTATGGACTTCAAGAAGAGAAAACTAAGGAACACAATATGCATTTGCACTTACAGGCCATGACAAAGGATGAGGGAAGTCAATTTACTATGCCCAGTGTGGATAAGACAAGAAATAACTGCCTGGAATTACAGAAAAAGAGACTGACGTAGGATAATAGAGAATTTTTTCTCATACCTGTAAACTATGAATGATAAACCTTATTATATGTCACTAAAAACAAGAGAATCTTATCTCAGAAACAACAGTGGTATAATTGACACTCAGTACTACAGATGCATTAAAAGAGACTGTCTCATCCCTTCTGGACCTGTTTTCTATGAAATTTCAATTTAAAATGCATATAAAACCTGTTTATCTTATTTTCTGGTATAAAATGCACAAAAGAATCACTAGACAAAACACTCGAGACCGGCCAAAAATAATTCTAAAAGAATCTACTCTCCCAGTTAAGAAAGACAAAGAAAGCCATCTGCAACAAGGAAAGGCAGAATTTCAAGCAGGAGTTTTCACCTTGGAAAATGCACTACTGAAAAAAGAAGCAAGAGACTATAAATGCTATGGAAAAGGTGAACCAGGAACTATTGTTCACTATTTCTCACAGCTGAAGAATTATGGGCACCTAAGGACATTACTAGGCAACAGGCTTGAAAACCACATAAAAGGAAAATCTCTTAATATGATATTTTACGTTGTACAGCTCAAGGATCTGGGGTGATTCTCAGCTCCAAAATTAGTGCCCACAAGTTTTAAATGTTTTAATGATTGTAAGTCCTTTGGCTTCTAAATGTGGCAGTATATGTGCTATTTCCAGCTCAAAAGGTCCCTAAAGCCACCCACTGGTAAACCTGAGACAGTATACCAAGGAAAAAACACTCTGCCTAATCTTATTTTTTCATGCACCAATTCTTGTATTTATTTTTTTTCTGCTGATCACACTAAAAAAAATTAAGTAGATGAATCTCTTATCTTATCCAGTTCTTATGCTGATGATTCCTTCTTTGAAAACACTGCTGCAACCAACTTTTTCTCAATTCATCAGGAAGACGTATTTATTAAACTAATACCCACAGAGGGCAGCTGTAATGCAAATTTACAGAATGAGTTTCCAAGCTGTGGGAACCGATCACAAAAACTGCAGATGTTAATTAAAGTTACTGCTGTGCATGGTTTGGAGTCTAAGAGTCATTCTGGGGAAATATCTCAAAACCACTCAGGTTTGTGACACAGGTTACACTAATTCAGCCTCAGAGCCTTAGTAATGTAATGTCTGACCTTATATGGAATCAGGCTTTAAAATATATATAAATTAAAAAACCACAAACAAAACTGCCCTGAGTAAAAAGTGCTTAGAGAAATGCAAAAAGATCCATATCTTGAAGAAAATTTTCAGTCAATTTTTGCATGGAGTGAAGAAAACACTTTTGGTGACAGCGTTACAGATCTTAATCAACTAAGGCTCCAAAAGAGAAAAAGTCAAATCCCTTTAAGTTCCTACTTAAAATCAAGAAAGTCTATCAAAGAGTTAACAACAGTAACCAGAATAAAAGTACAAAAAGCACTTTAGTTTCACGAAAATAAAATAAATATTTGGGAGAGGACAGAATATATTATACATTTAAAAGGACTCACAAGTATGGAGAGTGAAGTGGTTGGTACTGAACACCAAAGGCACAACAGGGGCTGGACATTCGTGATCTCCCCACTAACCCGAAGAAGAATGACATGCCTCCTACCCTTCAAGAAAACTTTACTTCTCAGTGGCCAGCTTTGTCTATAAATCAAGTTGTTTATAGAAACGTGTATTAGTTGCTTAAATACAGCTGTGAGTCGATAGATAAGACCCGACAGATACTCTTGGTCCTCTGGTATTCAGTAATGCGGATGGAAGTGCCCTACTGTAAATCACAGTATGTTACACTAATGCAATGCACATTTTTCCTTGACAACGCTGGAATTTAAAATGTATATATACCGTATCATTACATACATTATTACTTACTGAAGTGTAATGATCGTATGAAAATCTCAGGAAACCATTTTTCTCCAAAAAACTCTGTACCACAGATCAGATGACTCACGAAACAGAGTCATTTGAGCTGCCATTTTGGATTCTTTCCTTGGAAAGTAAGACACCAGCTGGATTGATTATGAGCCTTGATGTCTAGAGTTTATTCTGGGATTTTACAAGCAATTGGTGACTTACATCATAAAGTTTTTTTTCATGTTCAGGATATGGTTCAGGCATGGGGGAGAAGAACAGAGAAAATTACACCAATTCTTCTCCAGGTACAAAGTTTAGGGCTTTTGTTCAGATTTAAAAGTTTAAAAAAAAATTTTAAAAGCTCTATAAAAACTAAATTCACTTCACAGACTCCTAAAAAGATTCAAGCATAATATTTTTAGATTTTTCCTGCAGTCCCAGATATTCTACAACATTTTCATACACATTTCCATAGCGTTTTAGAAAGTACAGAGCTAACTGGTAGTATGCTCAAGGTTATAAAACAGGGGTCTTAAATTTATTATATTAATCTTCTACTACCTAAGTCTGAAGTAACTGAGCAACAGACTCTATGTACCCCACAGAGCAGTTAAAGCACATCCTCCTTACTTAGGCATTACCTGGGCATTGAACAGCTCTAGAAGTTCTCAGACAGGGCAGCACCGTGCGCCTCCGATTCACTTTTGCAGCCTAAGAACACCTTCCCTACAGATTCCAGTTCCTTTTCACATTTTTAGCTTTAGCCTGATAATTTCACTGCCCTTCAACCAGTATCAATTTTAGGGTCCTGCAGAAAGAAATGGATCATCTTTTCAGTCTTGGGGTCATTCTGGGAACTACAGTTTTCCTGAATTTCATTAAAACATTAATTTTACCTTTCTTACAGGCTACAAAAAAATTCTCTTGGTGCATCTTTCCCCAAAATGCTGTATAAGAGTACCATTCCTTCTAGATCAGTTTTACTGCTGCTTCTGTTGTCACCACATAATTTTTCATGCAAACATATTTCCTAGATGTTTCTGTTTTGCATAATTAACGGACCACTGAAATCAGTGTGTTGTTCTTTCATTTTAATGGTATAATTTCAATGCATTCAAACTTAGCTCAGTTAAACTTCAGGTCCAAATGTATGCTCACTAAGAGCAGGAGATGCTTAATTCTTTAGTTATAAGAGTTTCCTTGTTTGAGTTGACTGTCTTTAAGAGATTTATACGTGCTTATCTTTTTTTATCCTAAGGCACATTTTGGCTGTATGTGAAATGGGTCTCCTGACTGCGACTCTTGAGCCACATGTATAGTGGATAGGTCAAATAAAGTTCTCATGCTAGGGTTTCATTACACAACTGATAACAGTGCTTTGCAGTAGGGATACAGCTGGGTAATCTGAATCCCTGGCTGGCAAGGAAAAGAACCAGTTAAAATGAGGAGATTGATTTATACGCCAGCCCCATGGATAAAGCAGATTCGCTCAGAGAACCCCTAGAGATAGGGTCATTTCCTATTTGGTAAACAAAACCAAGAGCCCATCTTCTACCTCCCTGCTTTTGATATTCCAAGGTGTAAGTCTTGAGGCTGTCATCCATCTAATTTTTTGGTCCAAAGGTTTTCAGATTAAGGAATTCAGTCAGGTCTGGTATACAGTCTCACCCACCCTACAGACAAATCTCTATCTCCTTTCTAACATATTATTGTAGCTTTTACTAATAAGTACAATGAGAAAAAGCACACCTTACACACAGCGTTCTTCAACCCCAGCTCAGCTGACAAGATCAGGTCATGATACATGAAGTGGGAATTCATGATGTCATTTCTGTTCCTTCTATTCAGCTGCTGACTTTCTTAGCTAAGTACACTGCACAAAATTCATCCCACTATCAAAAGCTGCAGGTTTGTATTGGTGCCCTAACTAGTGCTTTCCAAAGAAACATTTTCATTGTTTACAGCTATTGTTTCTGTAAGTTAACAAATAAATAATTTTAGAATTCTCTATGTCGGTAGCCTGACATTTCACATAACTCCCGTGTATTTCTTGCATTCCATCTCTCTTCAGAAACTTTCACTCCACTTCCCCCAAGACTACAGCATTACGTGCCTGACTCTTCTTTCCTGTGCAGTTTTCAGGGAGTCCTCTCACTGACGAAATGTCTATTAAAAGGACCAAACTGTCCAAACATCCAGAGTGTCAGTACAAGAGTGCAGAGGCCTTCCACATGTTTATGAATCTACACAAAGGCCACATGCAGACAGAACCTTCTCTCTGCTGCCTGTCCCTGGAGAAAAGGATGCTGTGAAGAACATAAAATAAGGGTGGAATATAATTTTTTTCCACACATTCTTCAGCATCAATACGAGATCTCTAGAAGAAAAACCTGTAACATCTTTATGGAAAGAAATAACTATACATTCCATATGTAATAAGCTTTACCCACCCATATTCCTGCTGCTTACAAATTGCACACAACCCTTGGTGAAAAACTAATCTAGAAAATAAAAGAGAGAGACGTCAAAGGGAACCTAATTCCAGCTTTTTTATTCTTACTTATAGCAGAAACCTACTGGGGTATTCTGCACACACCTCCAAAATAAAAAAAAAAACCCAAACAACAAAAGAGGTGGGCGAAAGTCTCCGCTAAGCTACAGAGTTTTCAACCACAGGTGTGTGGCATGAAAGAGTCTCTCCCCCTAAACTGTACTGACTTACCACGGGAAGGGAACACAAAAATAGCTGCATTCTGATGCACTCAGGACACAGTCCTTGCTTTCCAAGTAGCACAAGGCTGGTTACGCAGCATTCAGAGTAACAAAATCTCCCTCCCTGCGATTCCTGACACACTTTTCAAGGAGCTTTGTTTTCTAGTTCCTCCCCTATTTCCCACAGGTTCCTATTGCCATAGTTTACTGTGGTAAAGCTGCTTTTCTAAATTCTGTTGAATGAACTGAAGGTAAATTGTTGCTCAAGAAATGGTAGAGTTCCAAGATGAATTACAAACCTAATGCAAATTCACATTTCTACAACACAGTAAGTTCAATTTCGGGAAACTCTTCAACAGAGAAACTAATTTAAATCTTCTCTGAAGATGAAAATAATTTCTCCATCTGAAAGTAAGTGAAGAAGGACATACAAAATTTATAATTTTTAGATAAACACTTCACAGTTCAGCTGAGGATACTAAGTTGTTCCAGTCCACAAAGCCAACACAAAAAATAAAACTATCGTGAAAGTGCACAGTCACCATACTGTCAGGTCTGAAACTATTTTTTGCCAGCTAACACCTTCACAATGCACACAATAAAATTCTGGAAAACTAAGTTTTCAAAATTAAGCTTAAGCTCAGCTGTTTTGAGCTGTAATATTTGGCTAAGGTTACATGTGAAGTTTTCAAAACTGTAATTCAAAAATTGGCCGAACTCTGCAAACCTCACAAACACTACCCACCCCCTTTCTTTTTATTTTTTTTAAATGACAACCTGAGTGTAACCAGGAAAATTTCTAGGCCAAAGGAAAGCTTAAAGCGTGATCAGTTTTGTAACCTTATAAATGGGGCCACAAACATAACTCCTTAATAATGTGAAGAATAATATGTTTTTGATTTGACCATACAATGTAAGAAAAAATAATGGGATAGGAATTTGATAGTCTTAACTTCCCAAATCCCATATGGTATGTTTATCATTTACCATATGTATAGTGTCTGATGTGCACATAAAGACTATGGATTTGAGACACTTTCTCGGATCAGCAGCTTGAATATATCGTAACCCACAGCTTCACGAGATCCAAATGAGATGCAGAACATGCACCATTTACTGTACAGGCGTGTCTGTCTTCATGGAAAGTGGTATTTACATGACCAGATTTAAGAGATACTTGTTAACAAGAGATAGAAAGAAACAAAACTATATCCTTTTCTTAAACAGTTCAGTGTTTTGGATGTCTTAATTATGTCATTTTGTAATCTGAAACACACACAAGGAAGGCTAAGTATCTAACATTACCACTTCCACTAAAAAATATTCCCAAAATGGACATGAAGACACCTTATCATTTCAGGAGCAACATTTTTGTTCAAATTCTGCTGCAATACAAAAATGAGAGACAAAACTTTTTAGTTCTCCCTTCTCATCTCCTTATGCACGGACAGTAAAAACGCTTTTACTGGGTATAGAGATTTCTATCCATTAGGACTCAAATAGAAAAGCAGCTCTGGAAAAAAGTGTAAAGAAACAAAGAAAGGGGAAAAAAGAAAATCGGAGTTGTGTGAAACTTGGCTGTTATGGCATGTATGGTTCATCCAAACCTTTTCTTTGGCTTTGGTTCACATCCCAAATGTTTCTTTGACTTCTGGGCTTGAAGAAAGCCAAAACTCCAAGTGAAACATTGCCAAATCCAACATAGTTTTGCAGGTTTAAGGTCAAAACCATGCAAACCCACAGAGCTCCTCGTACCATCATAAATCAGCCTGAGTTTGCCAAAATGTTCTTTTGTGTTCTGCATAACCTTTTTCACTAAACTTTTCCCAGTAACGTTTAAGATTTTAGCCATCAGTACTGCATTTAGTGACACGATTATATAGCTTCATACCACAATGGCTTTCTTATTCTATGACAGTTGTCATTTTTAACTTTCTCTTACGGGGTTTGTTTCTAAATACTACCCAGTGTCCTGAGTTTGCAGGGAAGCACAACCAAAGTAACAATCCTTGGTCTTCAAGTGGATGATGCTGAATTTCTTTAAACTATACACTCTTTTCCAGGTATTTTAAAAACATGACAGACAGTCTCAATGCAGATTCCTATGGAAGTTCTGAAAAAATTTGATGACTTGTAAACTTATGAGGAATTCCTTGATTTTGCAGAAAAGCACTTTGCTTCTTTACTAACATACTATGATGGTAAATTAGTTGGTCAAGTGTCCACTAACTCTACTTCTTAAAAAACAATTTCTCTTGATTTGCCCAATACAGATATCATATGTGGAGATAGTTCTCCAAAATTTACATGGAACTCCTTTTAGAAACAGATGTCACCTCAGTCACCCTCCAGTTCCTAGGCAAGTTAGAAATTCACGTTTCACCTTTAATTTTCACAAAGGTTAGCATGAAAACTGCTTGGTACTGAGAGGAACGTGGCCTGACTACAAGCTCGCCCTACGTTTAACAGGACTTTGAACTTGGTGGTACCTTTCAACCTGAATTATCCCCTGATCCTATGATGACGGCATTGTTAATTGTAGTGACTGTTGTGCAGTGTCTTCTGCTGTCACCTCACTCTGAGATACATCGTCCAAGACTTTGCCTGTAAAAAGGAGTTCTGGAAGCAGAACCCACCCAAGTCCCTCCTCTGTGGACACCGGAAAAAGAAATATCTTTCATTTTTTGACCTCATGACCCTATTTTCTGAAAGCACCCTTTATATGCCTTGATTATCTTTGGCTCTGTAGATTCTCTGGCAGGCTTCCTCCTTCTGACACATTTGAAAATTACCAGTTTGAGTGAATTTCATTACTTATTCTTTATTGTGCTTCATGTATTTCATATTTCATGGTGTGCCTATTTGTGCTTTTTTTACTTGCCAGGTTTTATGATTCTCTGTTTTTTCAACTAGACAAATTTCAGTTTGGGGAAAGAATTTTTTTTTT
>VZTI01005330.1:379072-425238 GCA_013397865.1 Struthidea cinerea | reverse complement strand
GGGGAAAAATTTTTTTTTTTTTTTTTTTTTTTTTTTTTTTTTTTTTTTTTTTTTTGATAGCTTCCTTTATCCTGCTATTTAACTGTGCTGGTTTCCGTTTGGTCTTATTAAAGCAGTTTATGATAGGTGGTATCCATTTCCTCTGAGCCCATATAATTTTCTTTAAATGGCCTTCATGATGCCTGTAAAGATTTTATTCCTTTGACTGTCTTTTTCAAACACTTTTTGACGTGTAACAGCAATATGGATGCTGAATGTGACTAAGACTGAAAGCCTCAGAAAATGCATGTCCTCCTAAGCAGACTCCCGTTGGTTCATATTTCAAATATTAATTCTATGAAGTAGAGATACTTTCCAGAAACACACACACACTTCTACACTAACGGAAGTAGTCTACATAATTTCTTAAATTTATTCTGGATTCATACTATAGCTGACATATTCATATTATGGACTAGATTTTGTTCAATTACATTTAAAAAGGTAGCCGAAAAGTTCTTTTTTTCCCTCGAGAATACACATTCACTGCTAAATATCTCAAATTTTCATGCAAATACTGAGCTATTTTTCAGCATCCCAACATTCTGAAAAACATTTACTAGCTCACTGAGTTTATTACTGATTACACTTTCCTTTAAAGCACAAATGGTATAGTTACATTCTGCCCAATTTACTGACTTTCAATCACTATTTGAAACATCTGGCCGCCTGTTTTATACTCAAGAACTAGTTTTAGGAACAATAAATTTGAGGGGGAAAAAATAATTAAGAAAACAGATGACAAAACAAAACACAGACCCTATCAGTGACACCAGGATCTTCAGAACCTTGCTGGAAGACACAGCCAAGGTTTCTATGCAGGAAGCTATTAGGTGATGTTTTATATGATAGCTTTCTAGTCTTCTTGTGATACACTTCCTTCAGATTGAGAAAAAACAAGACAAAAGAGGGGCTCAAGTTACTGGTTATCCTGCTTATAACACCAATTATTTTAGTGTTTATCAGCTTCATAAGAAAAAGGTTAACAAAGCCATCATGTATAAAGGATCAAAGCCTATGCTGAAAGAACAAGAGCCAGACAGCAGCCTCTGAGCAATCTTTTCTAATGTCTGTATTAAGAGAAATAATTACATTTGCTAGGACTTGGCAGCCAAAATGTTCTTATAAAAGAACACCCAGACAGAAAAGCCAATTTTGACAAGCCTTACAGCTGACTGCAGAAGGACTTTCCCACAAATTACAATTCCCATCAACAGATCAGATGTAAATGATGAATGACAATGGAGTGTTTCCATTCGTACTTGAGATCTGCTTTCTCGATGACCTTTTAAGTTTATTTTTTGTCTGTATAGGGTTTTTTTAATTATTTTGTCTTCATGTGAGAAACCTTTGTCTGACGAGGCAGTGGCAAAAATCACATTAACTTTACTACAGCCAGGAATTCACCCCATATGCAGGAAAACACAAAATTCTCTTTTCAAAATGAAGAGACTATAGCACTCATGTGACACACTGTTCACATTGTTACAATGTCCCTTTGAAGTTTAAAAAAACAAAGAGGAGGAGGGGGATCACAAACACCTGGCTTTTATCTCTGTCATAACTTCTAGATGGCTAAATTATGGTAGTTCTCAATATGACAAAGGTATGTGACAGCTAAAGAGGAGGTGTAAAATGCTTCTTTCATTATGCCAATATGCAACTGTGAAGAGAAACCTGATGCCAAATAATGTTGCTCAATAAAACTTCACGCCACTAAAATGCATTTGAAAAAGCATTTCTAATTCCTGTCACTAAAATATAGAAATACAAAGAATAACTTGAAATGCACTTTTTAAAAGGCAATATGAAAAAAAAAATCTGTATTCGCATAGTTGTGGTTTCTCAGATTCAAAGTTAACATTTTTAGAGTTCATCTACATTAGACTGATATTTTAAAATAAGTTCATTTTTTTCCCTACTTACAATTATTAAAGTTGCCACAGAAAAAAGCTCCAATTGTATTAATACATTTATTTAGTGAAAACATTGGGATTCAACAATATCCCTAATCTGTCAAGCTTTCTCCAAGGTGTTTGTAGAGCAGTCTTTGTCAGATGCAGAAAGCGAAACAGACTTTGCCAAGGAAAAGGAGAAATGGAAAAATATAAACAGAAGTAACGGATCAAAGAAATGCTTGTTAAGGACTCTTGCTGTAACTTGAAAGAAGAGCCTTCTATAAAATTTAATGTACTGCACTCCAGTGGATGTTGTTGAATTATCTGATTACGTTGACAATTCTGCTTAAAAAGACAGCTGCCTCCAAACTGCAAATATCAGTACTCTTCTCTTTCTTCATGTGCAGCTATTATTCACCAACCTCTGAGAATCAAGAGACTACTAAAACTGCCTAGTCATTGCAAAATAATTCATATGGTATGTGGTTTCCCTTGTCTTTCATGTGCTAAACACAAACTTTTGATCACTCACTGGACCAAAAACTAAATCAACTTCATCTGCACTAAATACTTCAATAACTAACAATTCATTAGGAACATTGTTAGTATCATGAGCAGAACATTCTGAGTCAACAGTTCAGGTGAGTAAAGGGAATATTGGATAGACAAAGTCTGTGCTCCTTAATGGCGCCATCAACCATCTGGGACACCTTGCACACAACCTTTATTTCTTATGCCTCAGTTTCATTCAAAGTATTACTTGCACATCTATTCTTTAGTTACTCTGAGATCTATTAATAAAGCATGTTTTCTCAAATTTGGGAGTTCTTAATTTAACACCTTTTATTTTTCCTTTTTTTTAACCTTACAATGAAATTTGGCCCTGGGATTTTCTACTGAAGTCTCTCACATGAAAGCTTCTCAGAGCAAAGATGGGGTTACAATAAATAATTTCTGAGGTAGTAGTGTTCTAGACAAGATTAGATATGAAGGTTCTTCACCTCCCTTCTCCTTCCAGTCTGTACACAAGGGAGCCTGTAAGTAACAGTGTATAAGGCTATTACAGAACACTCATAATGAGAGAGAAGCATAAATCTGGCTTCTTAACAACCAACCAAAATAGCTCTACTTAGATTTACTCAAGCAGAACTTTTGTTGCTGACCAGATGTATTAGTAACAGACTTCCAAATGATCTATGGAGAGTGACAAACAGCAGCAGCAGCTCTCACTGGTTACTAACCAGGTAAATACGAGACCAAATTATGGAACCAGGTAGAAATCTGAGCTTGATGCAAACCACAAGAAGGTTTTTGAAAACCTTTTTATATTTCCATCCAGCCTATCAAGCTTTCAGCAAAAATGTTACAGCTTGTGTATGAGCTACAAATGTAAGAAAGTATATGGAGGGAGTTTGCACAGAATTTAGGTAATTGGTTGTATTTTTAGAACGTATTTACTTTCTTGCTTCTTTAATATAGGAAAACAGCTTTCACTCGCAGTAACTGAAAATGAAAAACCTATAGGTAACATTTTTAAGCAATGCCTAAATTGGAAAATCTATGCTAACACTAAGTTCCATTACACTTATTTTATATTACAGGGTTAAACATCCTATATTCATCTTATGTTGAAGGAAGCTACACAAATAGGGTCAGGCATTTTATTGCAATTTCACTTTGTAGAATTTCAATCTAAATAATTGCTTTTGTCATTGACTGTAATTTATGTAATATAGAGTGTTTAAATACATAATTTAGTAAAATATTAGATGAGCTATAACTCAATGTAAAAGTTAAAAATGAGCTATATGTGGAATGCTATATTGGACAGTCATGTGCTGAAATACTAACATCTAATATAATGAGGTTATTGATGTAGAGTTGACATATAACTTGATTTGCAGATGCCCTACTGACTAACCTTTGGCAACTATATCTCAGTGTAAACCTGTGGTAATTATTGCTGGGTAGGGAGAGTTGGTTTAACTGAACTATTTCCTTTGATGCATGTGAATGCAATTGCCCCCTGGAGACTACAGGAGTCCTGCATGTGTGAGTTATTACATATTGAGGGGGAGGAAAAAAAGTTGTACCACATTAAATTTCTTCTGTTTCCTATTGTTGCAGTTTTGTTTTTTCCAACAACAACTTTTCCTTCCAGTACCCTGCCATATATGCTCTTTTCAACTAACAAAGCACAGAGTAGAAATAACTGATTTAATTTAAACATAAAAGTACTTGTCAATAGTTGCAGTTCACAGATTTCTGAATAACTACAAATCTAGAAGTCCAGGTTTTATTCTTGGGTAACTTAAGATAGTGAATTAACATTACATAGACGATACTGAAAAATATTAAGTTTCTGACTTTACTGTAGAAACTGAGAAAGATGAGAAAGTCGGTATTCAGACTTTCTGATATGGAATTCTCTACAAGTCTTTGTAATAGTGCAAAAAGTGTGTTAAAAATTATACATAATATTCTATTATACTGTGTACTTGCATAAAACCCCAAATTAATAGATTGTGATATTTCAAAGAATAAAAATTACGTTATTTTATACTTACTCGGCTAATGGAACACACTAGTCAAAAGAAGGGATATGACAACTACATAGAAGAGTTTTGCTGATAATGCTTTGCCCACTACAATGTTTTTTTTCATATTATACCTGGTTAGACCAACACAGCACAGAACACTGCATGACTTCTGTCAACCCACCAATTATGACAAAGAAAAAAAATTTAAGAGGCTGTGATTCTAGTAGAAACTGATCTGCAAGTGAGATTTCCACATATTGTCTACGGGGACATTTTATAACAGGAGTGGTTTTGGCTTCTGGGGATTATACTGCACAACGAAAACAAATGTCAAAGTAAATCCCCCCAAAAAACCCACTTCTGGTATTGATCCTCAGACCTACCAATCAACCTTCCTGCCCTCTGTAGATTCTCAAATACCTTTCTTCATCTGAAACCTTTTAGAAATATTTACTTCAACATAATCTCAAACTACTGGCTGAAGTTCAACACACCTTTCAGCAACACATATGGAATTTATCCACAGTGTACGGAACTTCCACAGGCCAAGGAAGGAAAATTCCTAACTGTCCATCCATGTTTACAATCTGAATTTATATTTATATTATGTTGGAAATCTGAAGGTAAGTACACTAGCTGTCTTCAACAGTCTTACATGTGTTTGAGTGGATTATCCTGACATTTACAAGTATGCATTTCTAATCTGGGAATAATTTTTTAATATATTGCACTACAGCATCACGGGTTTACTCATTTTTTTCTATTTCTTTGTCTTCGCTCTGAGTTGTGGGGTTTCCATAGATTCATTATCAATGAGTACAGAAAAGACTTTTGCTAAATGTTTATTAAAAATTCATGTTCAGCTCCACGAAAATAACCACTTCAAGAAGATTCAATTCCTTCCTTTTTCCTAGATATCTACAAGAGAAAAAAAAAACTCCCCTGAATTGTGTGAAGCTTGTAATATGCTATACATTTTGCTGAAGGATGGACATTTTTGAGCTTGTAGTTACTACTACACTCTATCTTGGCAAAATCTACCCACAATTAGAGAAGCAGAGAAATGCCAAAGAAGTACCCATGAACACATCACTGCTGCTCACAATCGTGCAATCTCCTAAGTTCTCTCCATTTTCTAGTACGTAACTCTTGCTTTATAGGGGTGATATCTGATATGTGCAAGAACACTCATCTTCTTACAAATTGACCAAACTTCATCTTAACCACTCAAATACGAAATTTTACAGTCCCCAAGGAAACTATTGTTTGAAACATACATACAACAGGAGCGCACAACACCATATGCTAGTTTTCAGGCATTAAAATGAAGAGAATTACGCAGACATGTTAGAGAAAACTGGCATAAAATGTTGACTTTCACATTTCTTCATATGTTCTTAAATTCATAGACTATACAGAGAGAACTTAGCCAAAAAAATTTCAAAAATTGCTCACTTGCACTTGAAATCAACTCACTTGTTAAAAAGTCTTTGCAACAGCTGGAACAAATATATCCAGCCCCAAAAAGAAACCAAACAATTCAGTGCAAAACTCTGGAAATAAAATTGTTGCTGAAATTATTTCTGTGTGGGCTACAATAGTAAAGAGGACATCTACAACATGAGATGATCACAGTCTTGAATTTTAAATGTCAGATCCATCATTACACTTCTGCTTTAATCATAGAAAAGTTTTGGTAGAGCAAGTTTTGAACTCACTACAACCATAATAGAAATTAATTTCTGTTCTGCGTTTTCCCCAAACAAGGCCATGGGTACTTTTATGGGAGAACTTAATTCTCTGTCGCTTACCCCATCTTCTGAATTTGTCACTGAACTGGCTCCAACAAACAGCTCACACAAGGATTGAAGGGCTTGGTGTAGCTGACTCTTATGCAGACTTACAAAAAAGCCAGCTTTTGTTTCAAAATATTCATATCTGATAGCAGAAATCTTGGGGAGAAGGAAGATCTTCACAAGCATTGCAGGCCATATCTTATCCTTCCTCTTGTCTCTGAACATATTTCAAAAATCTATCTAAAATATATCTCATCTCCATGTTCTGATTGCTCATATTATTAAGAAGGTAAAATCAAGAGCAGTCACCTCGTTGCCCTCAACCTCTGCCCACAACCCAATGAGAGGTACTGAGCAATTCTGCAATTCCACACATCAGAGCTAGACCACACCTTACAATTCACACACGCACGTTGTGGAACTCACAGGAGTGTTGTAAATAGGTAAAATCCCTATCTTACCTCTATCTTCCACCCAGCAAAAATTACCACCTTTCTATAGACAGAAACACACAGAACCCATAAACACTGAGAATTATTAAAGCTGTCCAGAAAGGTATAGGTCCACCTTAGGACGGAGGCTTAAATTAGAATTTACTTTTAATACAATAGCTCATGATTCTGACCTCTTAAAAGGTTGTGTTTTGTCACTGCATATGAATTTCAGCACTACTAACACAAAGCTGTGTGTTTATGCAATGAATTCTCTCCTGCCTTGTGTCAGCTCCATACACTAATGCCTGTCTGCATAGCAGTCAGGACTGCTTCCTCTGTCTCTGCACTGACTACACTGATCTGTTCGCTTTTGTTTGCAAGACTTCATCTCACAGCCTGGCTTCCTCTTTTTATTAATATTATACTATCAAAGCTTTTGAGACAATGCAGTACGAAATACACTGCATTAAGAGAAGTCGTAGTAAATTCATAGTAATGGCAGGTATACCCCTTGTTTAGGCCATGCTATTTTGTAAGACACAGAAACAACATACAGCAATGTGCAATGTGTTGGGTACATTTTGTAGTTTTAGAGTTATCATGGAGTAGAAAATTATATGGTGAAGCACACAATGACAAATAAAGAAATAAATCCAAGGTTAAGGATTCACGCTGACTAGCTGTGAAATCTCTTGGGAGCTATTTGCAGTGATTAAGACATCACAGATATTCTCATGGCAAGAATCAGAAAGCAGTAATATTAACTAGCCAGTTTTTTTATCTCTTTTGACAGGACTTCCTCCTGATCATGTTTTATTCATTAAGACTAAATCTTCAGCCAGTACAGAGCTATTGGAAAACTGGAACTCTTGCCTTGCCTCACTAAATCCCATGAAAAAGCATGACTGACAACTGAACTCTCTTTAAAAAGTGAGGTATTTACACCTGGAAAATGTACATGTGTACACAATCTGTTCCACGGTACTGCAGGCATAAACCATTGATCAAGCTGCCTGTATATGAGATTTGAAATCAATGAGAACTACACATTGTCTCACTCAAAAACAATACTGTTAGTGAAATATCTCTTTTCCGCACGTGGATTTCCAGCCAAAGAAAACCCAAGCTACCTCAAAGAGAATTATGACAAATTACCCAAACATTTAAAACATAAGGAGAGTCAAAAACTTTGCCAGAGAGATGAACTGGAATAAAGGGAGGAAACACCCAGAAGCTGCGCAGATCAGGGCAGAATAGGGTATTAAACTTACTAACTTTTATTCAGGTTCATCCCTGCACTTTTTTTTGTGACATGTATGCATTGGACAGTTTGCATAAAATTTCCACAAAGAAGTGTTTCTGGACTTAGATCACTTATTGAATTGATACATTACATCTATGAAAAGTATAATCAGAAAAAAGTGTATATTCAATTCCCTTTGAGGCTGTTTCATGAGACACATGGGAATATTATTAGTGCACCCTCTTATTGCTTACTCTAGAGAAACAAAAAGATTTTGTTGCTGTTATTACAGCAGATTTGAAAATCAGAATCAAAACCAAATGCACTCCAGTTCTCAATGTTATGCAAAAGTATCCTTTCCCAATTCTACTGAGGTACCAGTGTTATTGGAAGAAACATGTTCCACACAAGAATCATGAAAAATTAATCTCAGGGAATAAAAAAATCTCACATCTCTAACATTTTAAAATCCTGCAAAGAGACTTGAAGAATTACTCACAAATCTATGACATGATATCTGTATATTTCTTAGGTCAGTGTTTCTCAAAAAGGCTTATCATTTTTAAGACAGACAAAAAAAAGAGAGAAAAATGAAGGCATGTTAGATACACCATTCTCAAAAAAATTCATGATAAAGTGTTCAGGGTCCAGCTCTCCTGCTGTGATGCTTTATGTAATATATGACCATCATGTCTGGCAAGATTCGCACAGGTCTGCCCTTGATTTGTGTTAGGAAAAAACAGAAAACCTCACAACTATTCTTCATTCCCAAGAATTAATCTGGCTCCCTGATGTTTCCAATTTTACAGCGATCCAAAGAACCCCCCAAAACCACACCTGAAGCATCACTCACAATTACAGATGATAACTGAGGGAGACCAAAGTGAATTCCCTCCCCAGGCATCCCAGAGCACTCTCCATCACAGCAGTGGCCCAGGAGTGCTGTGAGATGGGGCCACCAGGGACTCAAACTTGCCCTGCAAGCTCTGACACTGGGACATGAACCAGCTTTGAGAGGCTTTTTCCTAAGAAGATTGTGGAAAGTGTCACCAACAGACATGGTGCTACAAGCCTCAGGAACTAACACATACTATTGAAGCTTCCAAGAAACTACAGACTTCTGAACCTCTTCACAGCCATCAGAGAGCAGCTGAACAGCTAAATGGGTACAGCTTCAGTCCCTGTGTGAGCTGTACAGAATGGGTCGCACTTGATGGCTTCAGTTTGCCCTGAGCAGCCCCTGAATGGTCCATGGACAATCGTACTCACTCTCTTATGTCATCTTTTCCACTACTTCTGCAAAAGGGACCGAGATTTGGCTGGAGTAAATGCAATTTAACCAGTCTGACTGCTCTTCAATTCTCAGCTCAGCTTATCACAGCCAGCCAACAGCCAGCTTACCACAGCTAGCCAACAAATACAGTCATTACATCAGGCCAGAGAATTTTAGGATACACTTTTCCCCTAACAGCTCAATGCACCATTCACAAATGTAACAAGTACACTGTAGACACAAGCACTGTGTGTTACAAATGCATATAAATGCAGGGTGTTTCCACTAAAAGTAGTAGAAGTTATTATGAACAGTAAGAAAAGGTGGTCAGGTCCCTGTGGTTTACTAAGATGTTAATTAAATATTTATTGAAATACCAACTAATAGTGTCTTTAATTAGCAGATGCGTAGTACTCCTAGAATTTTTTTTGAAAGTATATCATGTATCTCACATCATTTCTCTCCCCAAAAATGCTGCCTCATTTAAATCCTTAGATCACTGCTGGTTTTTTTAAACAACTCCATGAAGGAGAAAAGGCTTTCTTAGAAAATTATGAAAAAAATTTCCTTTCTATACGAAGGCTATTTGACTGGAGCTTAAGAATTTGTTTGGCTTTTCAACCAGTCAATCACCTACTTATCAGATTCTTACAGCAAGACTTGATGCTCTCACCTAGCATTTGTAATTACCTTACACATATAAAACAAATGAACTCCACCAGTGAAAAACGTTAAATCAAAACACTTTCCTATCAGCAGAATAAACGTACATCAGAGTCATGCCACCTGCACCGTGACACAACTATTCAGTGTCAGAGTATTTACTTTGCTTGCAAGATTCACTACAGTGTTTTTCTAGGGCAATAAAACCTCCCAAAATCTTGCAGTTCCAGGGAAACCTCAAGCTACCATGCATTTTTCAGCATTAAGAAATGCTTGAGAAGAAATAAACCAAGGAAATGTCTACAAGAGTGACACAGGAAATACAACAACCAGTTGTGGCAACTGATTGCCGGTATGGCAGAGAAGGCAGGATTATCCCCACCAGCTATCCAGCAGCACAGGCAACCAAGACTCCCTTTCTCCTGCTGCTCTTGCAGCTACTGGGAATGTAGAGCACCTACTGATAGGCAGAGGCAGCTGGGATTCTCTCTGTTTCACTTTCCCAGCAGCTCAGCAAGTGAAGGATGGGCCACAACACACACCAGATATATATATAAAAATTGTGAGACAGAGACAGAGAGAGAGAGAGAGCGAGAGAGAGAGAGAGACAGATAGATATAGATAGATAGATATAGACAGATATTACTGAAAGTAACATGTTGAAGGACATCGTATAAAAATACTGCCATTTTAAGGCATAGTAACAAGAAATAACAGTTTTTGGTTAACTGGTTTTCATAAATGGTTGTGTGTAGATGCTTTACAGGAAGTGAACAGCGCAGAAGAACTATGCACCAGACAGGGTATTTTCTTTCTAAATTCAAGCCACTCAGCCTCACCACCTCCATTTGGTACACCCATTCTCATCTCATGACTAGAAACCTCCAAGTATAGCAGTTACATCAAAGATCCTGAGAATGGCTTCTATTCTCTAGTCATCACCCCACTGTAACAGATTTCCAAAATAATACTGAAAAAATAAGCTTAATTTATTCTCTTTACTGAACCACTGTAATTACAAGTAGCTGCTCAACACTGAACTTTAATTTTGATATATCATATTGTGAGACCAAATCCTTCACAAGCTTTTATTGCTATACCACGTGCAGTGGAATGCATGGTGATGCAATCAGTACGTAATGACCAAGGCTGTAAAGTAAACGTAACACTGCACAGATGCATAAATAATGCATCATTTCCTGAACTGGATTCTGACATAAAGCTTCACCAACACAAGCCTAAAGAGAGATGTGGTGTTAATTTTTCCGTTTTGCATACAGGAACACGTGAGAAACACAACCATATGAAGCACGAGAGGGTCAAATTCCATCCACTGGAAATTTTCCAGAAACACATTATATTAACCAGATCAAGGCCAAATTGATACTTTGCACTGTAAATTGCCTATAAACACTGGGCATTGAGACACTGATGTTGTCAACAGAAATCAGCACTTCTCTTCGTGGTTTTTCACAGCCAGATCTCAGAGAATACTTTTTAAGTCAAGCATCAAATTTGCGGCCTTGAACACGAGTTCCCTGGTATGTAATGTATCACTCAAACAGATCAGCTTAAGAACATTAATTTCTCAACCACCGAACTCAGTAACTCACAAACCATAGAAATGCTCCTCAAATAAGTCTCAAAGTCTCTCTGAAATATAGAAGAGATATACAAGTACCTTTTCTTCCCAACTGTAAGAAAAAACAGTTGCTGGTGTAGTAACTGCGCAGAGGTCTTCAAATTCTACTGGTTTTTCCTCACCCTAAATAGTAAATATCTCATGGATACAACTGAGGTGAGCAGTGCACCCTCTGGTAGAAGAGGAAGGAGCCATCAGCTCTTTGTGGGAACAGATTCATTACACATTCTGGAAGGCAAACAGTGGAACAGACGTGTATTTTCTCTGATAGCTTTAAAAAACAACTGATAAACAAACTCACTTGTAAATGCTGGGAGTTGTCCGTCATATTGTCCTCTCGCCTACGAACTTCTTCCAACAGCTGTGCATTCTTCTTTTTCTCCAATTGCTGATTGTGCTTCAGATTGGCAACCTTCTTGCTTTGGTCCTTCATATGTCTAAGGATTGCACACACACACCCATCAGTGTTAATGACTGCCATCACTTCTCTTGCAATAGAGATTAATTCTGTGACTACAACACAGGACATCAATTCTCCAACAGACACAAGTATTCCAAGTATCAGTTGTAGCAATAAAACTTCATCTTGTTTTCAAGATGGCATATCAAACCAGCTTTCAGATTATACAGTGGTAAAGCAATTATTTGGGCTTGCAAGATTTTTCCCTTTTTATGATTTGCTCACAAAAACTCATACATATTCTGAGCTCTATGCAAAAAAATTGTTGAAAGAGAGAGATTATCCAACAATCCTTACTCAGTGCAGTCAGGAAAAATTTTAATAGGGGCTTCAAATAGCATTAATTTCAAAGGAAGCAGACGTTGAACGTGATGACTATGTATGTTGTGAAATTCTATTTTTATTCTATTTTATTTAAAACTTGGACTACAAATACAGTGTTTAGGAGGATTAAAGTGTGATGGGCTAGAAGGTCAGGTTATAAATATGACATGACAAATAAAGGATGCCTTTACAAATAGCTTTGTACATGACAAAAACATTTCTATCATCTTTCATAATGGGACTACTTTCTGCAAAAGATAAACAACAAACAGATTTATGAGCCATTCCTAAGAAAATGAAACAATCTTTGCCACTATTACATGTTTTCTTTAGTTAAGACTGTATTCATTAAAAAACACCTGATTTTTTCAATATTTAATTATCTTTTATTGTGGAAACATCCATTATTCATTAAGTTACCAGAAGCATTTCTGAGACTTAATATGCACCTTTTTAAGAAAGAAGGCAAACTAATTTTGCCTAGCAAAAATGAATGTAATGAAAACATCTCCTTGCAGTAATATTTCCTACCTGCTTGAATTCTTAGGTATTATTTTCCAGACTTTCTTTAACTTGGAGGAATTTGCTCCCTTTTATCTATAAAAAATAAAAGTCACGTGCAAATTCCTAATGAGATCTACTCACTAATCCTATTGTGGCAAATGAAGAGAATATTATTCAATGTCCAAAAGGACCACTGAAAATCCCTCCTTTGCTTCTACATCAGAAGCAGTGAAAAAGAGTTATAGAATACATTTCTTGCACAGATTTTATTACACTAAAGAAACTGGGTCATCTGATATTTACTTCTATCACTGGAATCTTTGTCCTACCAGTGTTTTTTTCACTATTTATTTATACTGAAAAATTAAGAATTAATATGCAATCAATAAATGTGCCATGGTATTAAAAACTCTTAAAAGACACTTCACGTGAAAGTACTTACAAAATACAGCACATAAGAGAAAATCTAATCAATTTTAACTAAAAAAAAGTAACTGCAGCTTGCCCAGAAAAACAAAAAACATGGACAACTGGCTCAAATACAGGTTATTTGCTTGCAACTCCAAATAAAAATCAGTTCCCTGTCATGAGTCGGTCTCGTAATTGTAAGCACAGACTTACTCAGCATAAAACCAAAATGAATATTGGAAAAAAACTACTTCCACAACGTCATATATAAATGTCTTTGGCAGGAATTTTGGTGGTGCAACATGGCTTTGTACTGTTAAAACATAAGTTGGTTTCCAATCTCATGTTGAGTAAATGATAAATTCATTTACGTTTAATCTCTGAAAGTTCAATTTTATGCCAACGCTAGCCGCTTCTTTCATCACCCCTCCCTCACACAACTTCCCATTTCAGCTTCTGTCTAACGCCACACTGAAAAGCAGAAAAGCTGCAAAGGAAAACATCTGGTGCCTGTGATATGCAAAATCTTGAAGAGAAGGAAATAAAAGAAAGCTCTGTTGTAGACTCTCTTTATTCCATAACTGGCTACATACCTATGGAAATGAAAATGCTACCGTTAAAAAGCCTAGCTGAGGAATTTTCTTTTAGGCCTGCATTGCATGTATGGGGGGAGTTCATTGCAGCAAATAAGTACAAAAACATATTCCCCCCCCGCTTTTTTTTTTTTTTTTTTTAAATATCAAATATAATCCTTGGCCCAGCAGAATTTTTGAGTTGCTTGCTCTGGTATGTTTTCATGTGGCTCTTCTGTTTCTAAAATGCTTTTGAATAAAACAGAAGATTAGGATAAGTAAACAATATGCATGAGAAATAGAAAAATATTTGGGAACAGTACCCAATCACCATAAAATATCAAATGCCATGACCATAGAGATAAAATATCTCTACCATATGATAAAATATCCACATAGCTTACCAGTAGCCATGCTGATATGAATAGTTGAGTCTACATTACTCTTTATCATGTGGAATTTATTTCATGTGCTCTGCTACACTGCTTGAATTTAAAGCTCTAAGACCACAAAATTCATTAGACAGAATAAAATAAATAAAAGACTACGGCTTAAGACATGTTTCTTTAAAATCTGAAGTGTGTGTTGTAGGGGTCTGGTCAGTAGAATTCCTCTTACCATCACAAGTTAATCATTTTCTGCTAGTGCAGCATTTTCTGATAGTGTAATTGCCCCTGAGCAGGAAGATGAAATCCACAGCTCTCTGATTTTCCACATTGTTATAGCTCATTTTGAAGTCAGTCATCTATTCTCTTTTAGGGTTCATTTTATTCTTTTATTATTATTATTATTTATCTATTCTCTTTTAGGTTAATTCTTTAATCTCCGAGCCAGACATTACAGTCATCTCAAGCTAGTTATTAACCAACACTCTGCTGCATTTGTGATTTTACAAACTTCACAGAACTGGAAAGCCAGGCTACAAACCAGCTCTAAAGCACCCAAGTCCACAGTACACTGAAGTGGTGCCAACACTGTATGTGGCTTAAAGAAATGATGTTCTGAGCTCATAAACATTTAAGAAACAAAGCAGACTGAAAAGCAGCGTAGATGACTAATTCTTTGCACAGATGCTTGATCTTGGCCAAACATTAAAAAGTCGGATTAATGACAGGTTTTCAGATAACAAATTTACATTTGTTTGTGTTGTGATGGCTGAAGCCAGTCAGCAACTGCTATAAAATATCTAGCACCTTAGGAACAAAAAATAATTCAGAGTGGAACTAAACTGTCTTGAAAACAGAGCTAGAATATAAACACATCTTGAATAGTTTATAATAAAAATAAATTTTAAAAAATTTTTAGAAATAAATAAGTTTTGTTCTGTTCCAGAATTATAAATTGAAGGATGTTATGGGCATCTCCTACCTCATTTTATAGTTCAATACCAGAGAAGCAGTATTCAGCAAACACCCATGCCACATAAATACTAGATGCCAATAATACTGGAAGTTAATAAAGAAGAGATGAACACCAGGTAAAAGAAAAAATTCTAAATAAAATCTGAGTATTTCAGTCCATTAGACATTCTCTCACTCCTAAAGAAAAGATTATATAAAGTAACATACCTCTCTAGAAGCTACCTTACTGCTCATTAAGTATATTAATTTCTTATACCTAGACCAAGCCATTGCTCTTAACTGAATATTCATTCACCTTAGATATGCTACTCCATAAAAATCAGCCCCATTCCTCTTCCTGAATCTGTCTGACCTGGGATAATTTTTTATCATCTTTCTCAACACACACTGTGGAGAATGCTCCACAGTCATTAATTTGCACCTCACTGGGCACTAGACGTAAAATCAGGTATCTAAAACACAGTAATTCCCACACCTCTGTTTTCCTCAGCATCCAACAACTTTTTGAGAGAAGTGGCCTCAGAATGCCAGCGCTGGAGTCAACAGACTGCAGCAGCTCTGACTTCTCATCCTGCTGAAGAACCATCATCTGCTAAATATTTAGATACACTCAGAGTATCATGAATCCAACCGAGACAGAAAAAAAGGAAGAGACAAAAAATTCTCAAACAGCCCTTTAGCTTTATCTCTTATGAAGTCCAGCCCAAAGAACTTAGAGCCCCTCAACCTTCCCGTGCAAACAGCAAGATGCCCTTACCTCAAATGCACTGTTCATTCTATTTAATCTTTTAATTGAAATGTCTTCGTAGCAAACAGACATCAGTGCCACGGAGACCCAGACCCTTGATCAGCAGAAAGATAAACAGCAAAACAGTAGCAGCACTTAGTTCCTGCTGGTATGAATATAACTGTGATAACTAGACTTTAACCATGTTTGGAGCTTTTTCTCGTTCTGGAGTAGCACACAAATTGATCTCGTAGGTCTAACTATAGGACATTTAATTCCTTCAGTTCAACTTTTTAAGACAAATATTAAACACTAAGTTTCTGCAGATATGTGAGTAGCATTCAGATTTTATTATACAGTAGTGTGTGTTGTCTAACCTCCAATGCTTTCATCTCTGATAGCTACAGAAAATCACACTATTTCATTAAATTCCCTGCTTTAATTAGCCACCTGGGTACCTTGGCCACAAAGCTGGTAATGTCAGCCAAAAAAAAGTGTTACATGTTAGTATAGCCTTTACTCTATTTCATAAAGGTTTTTTTTTCCCCTCAAAGCATTCAAAAAATGCAGACATGCAAAATACTCCCAAGAGCAAAATCTGTAATATTTTCTAAAGGAATATGTCTCTGCAATAATTTTAATCACTTTAAACAGCATTGCAATGGGACCAGCTGTCTGCAAGTCAATCAAAAAATTCTCCAGTGTGCAAGGAAGTTGTGCTCCTCAGCAAACAAAAGATAACAAAATCAGAGGGCAAAGAATGTTTTCAGGGAAACAAGAAACAAAAAAAAAATACTAACCCCAAACCAAGCCAACTATATCTATTTTATGAAATACAATTTAGTCAAAACAAGTAATCTATGTAAAATAAGAAATTCTCAAAAATGTGTTTTAAAATTCAATATAGTGCACTTATTTCAAATAAACTAACATCTTCACCCATTGTTCTAGGAAGGCACTGGGTAGAATATTACCATCATCATTACTTGAAAAAAAATATTTTTGTTTTTAATAGATCATCTCTTTCTCCTTTATAAATAGCCCACACCTTTACAAAGAATTCATGTATGGGAGCAGTGAAACAAATTTAACATTTCACTAGGCACTCTGGGTCTCTGCAGCTAGTCATGCAGAAGACCTGATCCTGTAAATCCCAACCATGTGAATGTCCATTCCAAATTACATTACTTCAGTAAGTCTCAGTAGAAATATTCCGAGCAGTTCAGTTCTCACTGTCTTAAGAATGAGAGTCCCTGCAGGTGCTTCACTGAGTCGTGACTAAACCAGCGTAAGGGTAATGCTCCAAAATTTAGGTCTCAATTCATTGAAATCCAAAAGCTAGAATTCTGTTAAGATGTAAGCAAAGTTAAGTATTGTTTCTGCCATTTTCATGGAATTAAAATGCATTTGCTACTACCTACCTATAAACCCGAAAAACAAAGCTTGGCTGGACTCTAACAGACTACAAACACCACAAGAGATGTTAAGAGGGGTATTGACAGACACATCCCTGACACAAACAAGGACACTGTTAATTCACTTAGAGCCCAGAGATGGATTTTTTTGTAGAAAATAGATATTTCCATGGTAAGAAAACCTCCACTTGTGACAGGCTGAATTTTTAATATAACAAAGAAAACATATCTTGAACAAAAGCAATTTTTTCTAAAAGAAAGCCCTCATGCTTGACTGCTGAATTAATTTAATAAGTTAGACTATAGTCACTGTAAGTTTTATGATATGGTAATAAAAAACTAATCAGTGCCCTTCTGTGCTGTCATTTGCATTTAAAACTTTCATGTTGTTTTTTTTCAATCAAGATCCTATAACCTAAAGAATTATTAGTGTCCAAAACATCTTCTAAAATCTAGTATCTCCTTATTCTTAGCTTTTCTTATTTTCCTTTTGTTAACTAATACAATTATCACACTGATAACAAATTAAATACCTTAAATGAATAAACAAAAGCAACTATCCCAACCATCTATCAAATTTTAACATTAAAAGCAGAAATACTCCTACAGTCAAAGACCCTTTAATAAGCTCACAGATTAATACAGACCACCACATATGCACAGGGGAGTAAAGCGTTTTGAATGAAAACTTCTTAAAGGAGAAATAACAAATAAGTTTTCCTTGGTTTTGTTACACATACTCCAAAGAAAACAAACAAATAAAACAAGAATTTTTTACATGTCTGTTGTCATAAAGGCCACATCACTTTGGAGGGATACCTCACTCCCAGATCTCAAGGAATTTCTTTCTTTGCCTGACTAAACTATTGCCATCCTATAGAAAAGCAATCCTGTATATCCTGTCTCAGCACTGCCCTCCTTATTCCAAAGCAGAAAATCTAGCAGACCTTATTCCCTCTCTTTTCCTTTTCTCTATAAAAGAACTATATCTTCCCCTCTCTATTTCCCACTGAAAAGGAGCAGGAGCAAAACTTCAACTCCCTTTACAATTGCTTAAACTCCTAACCTGTGGGACAACATGATCTGCGACCCCACGGCTGACCCTGTGGCAAAATTTCATTTTTACAATTGTGCTCTTTGATCTCACAACTAAAAAATAAATAAATAAATCTACTCTACAGTGACATAAAGGGAAGCAGCTCAGCTTCCTTAGCACGTCTATTATCATTTGGGATGAGAAAGAAAGCTTGAGTGGATGCCTCCTAGAGAGACAGGAAAATGTTATCAGCCTGTAGCTGGATCCCCCCTGTTGCCAGGAAGGCTAACAGGACATTAAGACCTTCCCATAGGAAAGAAACTTATGGAACTGAGTAAAATTTTGTTGCTATTTGAGCAAGAGAATTTGTAGGCATGTAATTCTCTCTGGTTAACCTTGGCTAGACTGGCTTTATCTTAGAAAATAAAGGCCACTATTTTCCACATGCCTGAGAAAACGTTATCACAAGAAATTAATATAATCTCTGACAGAAGAAGAAATTGCTTGCTCTTCTTTCTGCCATGCACCTGATGTTGAGACTATGGCAAACTCCATGCCACAGTTCATCTACACACCAGAACTGGGAGGTACCCATCTGTGTCCTCTTTGATAGAAAAAACTGGAAACCAAACGACCAGCACAAACACGGGACCAAAAAAAAATCATCCAAACCAAGTAATATTTTTTAAATAACTAAAAAATATATGAATTCCTATATCACTGATTCTCCAGTTGAATGCAGAAATTCCATAATTCCATCAGAATTAAAAGCTAAGATAAATGAATCTTAGTATATTCAATGTTTTCATTACACTCCCAGCTCCTGTTTCTCATGGGTTACACAGCTACTTCAGTTTGACCCAAAGGAGCAGGCCTGCCCACAGAGATCCACAGGTCTCAATAAAACCCTACTTCCCACCCCCTTACACTGCCCCCCCCCCTTTAAATCTCATTATTTCAATTGCTTGAAGGCTGGCTTCAGGTTTCTTAATACTCACATTATGACAATTTTTCAGTGAGACAATTATTTTGCCTCCCAATGCACCACAAAACAATATTATTGTCCTGGGACAACCGAGAATTCTGCCTGGTAGAAATAAAGCGAGTGTCACAGAAGTCACTGAAACATTTCTCACCTCAAAGACAGAAACGTGGGAGGAAGGGTTTACCTAACACAAAGTCTGGGAAGTTTTCCAAAATCTTTATTTAAGAAGTGTTTAGTCTGACACAGTTCCCTCCAAAGCCCTGGAGAGATGTTAGAAATATCCACGTGAGGATAACGCATGAATGAAAGAGACGCACTAAAATCCTGTTCCAAACTATGGTTCGTGTCACTTTGTTTCAACGCAGACCTGCACTGCAAGCACTGAAACTCCGACCCAGCGCCTTGCACTGCTGTCTTCCTCAGCACATTCCTGCTGGATGACACTCTACGTGAACATGTGCGAAATTCGTACCAGAAGACTCATCTGTCACATATCTCTCTCGTACACCCAGGATTGCCGTGCATTTTCTTCTGATGTTCTTCTTTAAAAAAAAAAAAACACCAACAAAAGAAGCGCTGCTGATGACAGCACACTAGATGAGAGGGATATTTGATCTGATTTAATACAGCAATTGCTTGCTCAGCTATTTTATTAATTGAGACCATTAGCAATAACTGTAACCAGTTACTGGAAATCATTTGTTGCCTGAAATTTGCAACCCTGCTACTGGTCCATCAGCTCCTTCCCAGCTGTAGTCCAGAAAAGCTTTTTTCCTTAAAATACCAAACAAACAAAGCATCTCCACACAAACAAACAAACGGGAAAAAAAAGCTCCACCGCCTCCTGACTCTTTACAGTTTTTCTCTGCATCCAACTGCTCCACAGCACGTCCAGCCCAGCCTGACAGCAATCAGGATCACACCTCCTCTGCAGCACTCCATGTTTCATTGCAATTTCCTTCTGGATCAAGGCTTCTGACTGCAACTCCTGGCTCACCCTAGAAGTTCTCAGGATCAATCCAGCCATTACCATTAAATACATAAATCAAGCTTTCCATACTTTTGCAGTAACTTCTTCAGATGTCCAAATAAATCAGGTACACTTTGTATCACTCTTGCTTAGACATACCAACTTCCCCTTACAATAAATCCAGATCAGAGCACAATCACGTTGCCCAGGTATGTTGCTCCTGCATTGTGAACGCAAACAATACAAGTGGAAGGAGTGGTTCCACCAACAGCCCAATTCCTAAATTTAGTGCCCCTGTCTCTTTTCAGTCACAGCTTTTTGAGGGCAAGCTGTGCTATCTCACAATGATTCTTCACTCACACACCCCTCCACCGAGCCCAGGGAATCCTGACAGCGTTGAGCCCAGGCAGTCACCAAACTCCCCAGGGAGTGCTCTCGGGCTACTTTATTCACAAGTTCAAGAGGTGAAGGAATCTGCCCTGTGGATCTTGCCCCTGAGGAAATCTAGTGGAGGCAGTGGGTCTGGAGAAGCATAAAAAATGTTGATGTCTTGAACCAGTAATCACGAAAGGGAAGAGTAACAGCTCCTTATGTTCTCTCTTCTCCCCAACACAGAGCTGTGGTATCACATCCAACCCAATCCAAAGTTGATATTTCTCCTTCAGCAAGGTAGAGCTCTTTCCTCCACATATCCACTTTATACTGCATATCCATTTACTTTACAGAGTATTTACCCTCCAAATCAAATGTTGAAAAAAGCAAATCACTGAGAAATTACAAAATATCCTTCCTTATTTAAATAATCCCTTTCTGTTTTAACCTTTGCATGGCTTTCAGCAAACTGAAAGGGAAAGCACAGAACTAAGCAGACAGGTTCAGTAGTGAGTGGGATGAAATTGAACAACAGTTAATCTCTTGTCCCAGGGCCCTGTTTGTATCTTTTTATTGTTCATCACTATGATTTCTGCTTATTTTTAAACACATTTATTTACTTTTTTTCATAAGAAAATAGAATTCCAAATAAATAAACTTTCTAGTTTACTATTTCTTAAAAAAATTGAAATTTACAAAAGTTTAAAACCATACATAATCAGATAAATCTAAATAATCTCTTCTCAAAATGTCATCTCTTTCAAAATGTTTAAATGCTAAAATATTGGTTCTGCATATGTAGCAAACAGACTAAAAGAGAAAGACATGTCAGCAATCTGCCTGTTATCCAACGTGACAACTCTGTTTCTCACTCAGAATAACCAGTCTCTCAGAAGAGTAATGTATATCACAGATTCTCTCAGTTTTCAGTAGTACACTATCTCAATTTCTCCAGGGAAATTATCTTTGAACAACATATCGCTCTGCCCTTGGAACCATCAAACTGACATTTGACAAAACTGTGGACGGCTTGTAGGTTAAATTTAAAACTCCGTTGAACCTTCCCTTGCACATCTCGCTGAGCTCTGGCCTCCCACGGAAACAATTAGGAAGGCCAACATCAGTGCTGCTGGGAAACTTTCTAGCACTGGCCAGTACAGTACACATGGAAAAAAATATTCCATCTCCTCCTCATCTGCAGGTAGAAAAGTTTGGGGAGTACACAATCTGCTGTAACCTAAAGGTGGGGGGATGTCGCTGTACTGATGGCTGCGCTCAGAATATTTTTATCTTGTACAGGCAGGTGCACACAGGGGGATTGTGCCAATGTATTTGGTCTTCTGGTTTGTCACCAGTATCGACAGCCCACCATGTCATAAACCAGATGCAGCACTCTTCTAACCATAATAACCTCATAGAAGTATGGATGACTAAAATGACAGCTAAGAACATACTGATTAGCACAAATTACGGAAATTAATAGATCTGTTTCTCAAATTAAGTTTTGACTTTAATCAATATTCAAGCTGACAAAACTTAACACTTCACTGAATTCCCAAAATAAATTCTAATCATACTCTACAACTTATCTGGGATTCTAGGAACGGGAGTTGGCAGTGTTATGAGGACAGTTTGCTTCAACAAGGTCAGTTGGTTTTCTAGGTCAATAAAACGTAACAGAAATTGCACCTCCAAATGCTGCACAAATGTTTCTGCAAACCAATCACCGAATTGCAGTGAAATCAACCATAATGACAACCACATAGCACAACACCTTTCTTTAGGCTCTCTCAGGCTAGAGAGACTTTCAATCAGTGTTGAGTATGCTCTGATAGAAATGCAAAGTGGTCACATTCAGACAATAATTTCATCATAGCCAACTCCAGAATAAATGCATTTAATTAACTTCTGAAAAAAAAAGGTTCTGAAAATAAATTGTTGACGTATTTTCAAAATCCAGGTGTAGTAACTATCCCTTCAAGCACAAATGTGCTTGAAGTAGATAGTAAATTTAGAGTTCATCCAATTCTTTACTATAATCAATAAGCCTCAAATTTCAGAAACAAAATTTTTCAGCTGGAAAGTAACTTGTGATTGTGAAGCGCACTAAAGTACATTGGGGGGAAAAGGTCCTGTCAATCTTTTTGCATGAGCTAACTTTAGCTGTGCAGTTCGAAGACATCCCTGTCGGAAACTTCTCTGACATGTCTGACCTGTGAAATGTGAATTGTGCTTGGTTTTGAGGCTGAGACCAAAACTTTCCCAAGTACTCCCAAGCTCTGCTTCTATATGAATAGAGAACAATGCTGTGCAAAAAGTACACTTGGACAGAAAAATTATAAACACTTCAGAACTGAACATATTATAAAGGCAGATTGAACTTTTGTCATGATTCTAGTCAAATGTGCTGCATGGCAACCTGGAACCATATCTGCACATGTAACACTTGGGAAGCTGAAATCTACCCGCAAAGTCTTTGCAGTGTACACCCTCCTTTAACTCCAGTCTCACTGATCTATGAAGAAAGAAACACTTTTGCATTGATAATGGTGAACCTGTCATCCAAACCACATGCAATAACTAGTTTCTAAAACACCAAGATGTTTTAAGACTTTGCTAACTTACAATTTACAGCCACCCATGAGCATGAGAAAGAAAATTAACATCAAGGCCTACTAAGAGAAAAAAATGTCAACTAGATCAATTTTTGCTTCCAACAAGCACCACAAGACATGTAATACTTGAAAAGTTTACTCAGAAACAGTGTGCAAAGACAAATGCCAGCTAAACTAATCTACAACCTGGAAGAATTTAAAACACGAACCTGACTAGATGGGGTTATATACAGACACAGCATAAAAAACACATACAGACAACTCCTTTACAGTTATGTGCTGGTCCAGAATCTGGCCAGCAAAAACAGCTAAAAGTTTCTGAACCACTGCAACTCCTCGTATTCTGTCTGTAAACAGTAAAAGGGACAATGGCAAAGTATTAAGAGTAAGTCTCTGATCTTAGATATAAATCTCTCTGTATACAATTGTCACTGTTCATTACCTGCTGGGTTGGGTTATCTACCAAAAGATTATTCCCAATGTTGAACTCCCTAAACAAAGATAACATAAGCAAAACCAAAAGAAGAAAAAAATCTTCACACAAAACAACATATGAATTGAATATGTTGTTAATAAACATTTTTTTCTTACAGGCTTTCAAGAAAAAGATTCATTTACTGTAAAGTTTCTGGTCTAGAAATGAAAAGACCAAAAACTTCACAACAGGGACAAGCAGAATAAAAACAACAAAATACAAACAGAAGTTAATAATGTGGAATCAAAATAGCCAAATAAATGAAGCATCAATGAAAACCTTCATTGTGGAAGGAGCATTAAGTAGGAGAGCATAAAATACTGACCTGGAAGTCAAGCTGGTTGGAGTAGGGATGAAAGCAGCAGTTTGGAGAAAAACAGATAGGGAGGAAGACAGCAAAAGAGAATAAAGGGAGGAACACATTAGTTCTTTAAAAATATAACAAGCAGATGTTATATTAGCAGATTATTAAAAAAAAAAAGAAGAAAAAAAAAGGAAGGAAAGGGAAGGGAAAGCAACAACTAAAATAAAATTTCTGCAGAGCTATAACCTTGCTGTGCACTAAAGAAAACAAACTTTAAAGTAAAAAGGCATCTTGTCATTGGTGGATGGCAGAAAGACATCCATATTTATAACCATACAAATTCATATACACACCAAATAGAACAAATACAGTGGATGAATACTGGTAGCATTTGCTGCCACACAAAAATTTCATCATGTGCCACAAAGTCTTTCATTTGAACTACCATGGGTTTGGTGACCCTCATTCATCAAGTCTTCCAGTGGAAGTCAAAGCAGTTAAACAATTTGGCAACTTGTTCAAAGATATTTAAAAGTTCACAAAGCACTGTACCTAATAAGCAAAGACGAAGAATTGACATTCCACCCCAGAAATGCAGCCCCTTCCAATGCTGACAGCAAATTTTTGATTCAGTATGAGGAAGAGAATTAATACTTCAGCACTGAAATACTCTGATTTTGGTAAATTATTTGTTAAAAAAATACCTAATACGTCCATTTCAAATAATTAAGGCCAAAACAATCCCCACTCAGCTAGACTAGTCCTTAAATCTGTCCCTGACACACAGCCTTTTGTGCACTTAGGAAAAGGAGCATATTTAACAGCCATAAAAGTACTTTTTTAAAAATGCAATTATTGCATATGCTGATGTTTTGTCTCTTGTTCAATGACTTGTCAGTGCTGTGTGGACTTACCTTCGTGAGAATTCAAATCCAAATCAACTCAGAATGAATTAACTGTAGTCTGACTATGCCAAGCTTGAATACACAGCTGTAGGGTTATATACCCACTGCACATGAGAAGTAGGTAACCAAAAAAAAAAACCCCTTGTTTAAGAACAATCAGGTTTGTCTCATAGCTAGTATAATATTTTTAAATGGACTTCTATATTGTTGCAATCTTTGCTGAGAAGCTACACTGAGCCAAGAAAATGATCAAGTATCTCACATACCACTGGAGAAAAGTGGATCCAAGATTTTGCAATCTTCACCATGTTGTCATCAGTTTCTTTCTCTTTTCAGTCTAAATCTACCAGTGGATAATTTATGTGGTATTACGTGCCAGTACCATTTTACTGAAATCACTCTTCTTTCCCTGCAGTGCTTACCCCTTCCCATATTTACACAGAACAAGCATCCCTACAGAGCTGTTGTTTTGCCAGAGAAATAAACCACTGTTGCTTAGACCCCTCCTGTGTCATGAGCACTTCATTCCTTCTTTCCAGTCCTACCTGCACCTGTTTCCAGTTTTAATTCAACTTCCTGGAATATGACTGATGGGAAGTACACAGCAGTGTTCCACACAGAGCCTTGCCAGCACCTGATGACATTAATACCTTCCTATCCTCACTGCAGATATTTATTCTGACATATCAGGATTCGCTCCTCATTATTTAGATCTCTGCTTCATTATTTAGATGGCTCATAATGACACAGCCATAAGCATATTCACCCAATCTTTCTTTTCCCAAACTGTTCAAGGATTATCCTTAGTTTATATCAGGTAGCCTTACTGGTCCAAACTTCACAAACGTGCATTTTATGCTATTGTATTTCACTGCATTTTGTGATTCAAACTCTCTATCACATTTCATAAATATACTTTTCATTCTAACCTCATTAATACAAGCTTTAAACAATACACTCCTTTAATCCCGACACTTCTGCTTCAGATGCAGCTCCCTCTCCTTGGTGAGGCCCTTTGCATTAAAACTGGAGCTGATCACTATCTTACTCAGTTTCATTTACATTATTTTAAAAAACACCCACAAAAGTAAAAACCAGAAACCCTGAACCACATTTCCTTCATCAAAAAGATCAAAGAAAAAGAGCAAGCTAAGTTTCACAAAAGCACATTATACATTAAATGTAATATCTTGCGTTTAATTTTAAACTTTTTAAATTATAAACTGATAAATAGTGAAAATTGTAATAAGAGTTATCAAATAGCTTTGGTATAGAAGAAGGAGTAGGTTCTCCTGTGTAGTAATAAGAAACTGTAAAATACAAAATTAATATAGAGAGAGTAATTTAAGAAACAGATCAACGTGATTTTATATATGAGCAATAACATTAATCTGAAGTGATGATGCTCAAGAGTGTGATAGTTTCTGAGCCAAGAAAATCACATTAAAACCAAAAGAATTACCATTCATATGACTTCTTCATAATTATTAATAAAGTTCATCTGCCAAGTAGCACACACTTATAAATTTAACTGCCCATATCTCAAAGCAGATATTTCTACCCCTGAGTATTTGATACTTTCTGTGTCAATACTTTCTGACTAGTAGAACATTAGTGTTCATCATCTTGTTTTAATTTTTTGTTTGAATTTGTAAATGATAACTTTATTACATTTACATTACTTTTCAAACTTATTTATATAAGCACACCTCATTATGTTGATGAATTTATATGTGAATATAATAAATACTGTGAGAATACCACAGCTTGCAATAGCCTAGATTACCACTTTCCCAGAAATTTACGCTTACACATTTTGAAAATTTCTGTTGTTGCAATTATCTTGCAATGTAAAGACGTTGGCATAGCAGTAAACATGGATTCCAGCAAGCTATGAATAATAAACGCATCTTAACATCACATTCATTTTCCTACAAGATGCCAGAGATGCCCTTGCATCTGAAGTTTGAGGAAATGTTGAATATATGCTAAAGGTCCATGGCAAAGTTTAATTACTCCATCACATTCTAAGTACATCCTCTTCAAAAGTCTGTGTTCACTCAGCAGTACCGCACTATTTTCTGAAAAGTTATTTCAGGGTCAACACCCTCATCAACAACAACAGACTAGAAACTGGTGTTCCAAAATTTCACTGCTAAGAGTATAACAAATCTGAAAAGAAAATTAATACAAAAATAGAAAATTCTCCCCATTGTATCACCCATTACAGGGTTCTCAGACAATATGAACACATTATATGCTGACAATACTGTACCGATATCTCTGGATCCCTTAGTTCCTTGTATCTTTATTGTTTTGAAATCAATCATTTTCAATTTAATTCAAATAAATTTACTGGTCTCTATCAATTCTTTATCTCCTTTTACATAAACTATTTAAATCAAATTAACATTTCCAGAAATTTGAGATCACAAGCTTCAGTACTTCATCCTGATCGTCTCTTAATTTTGTCATTTTAACATTCAAACATTCAACACATTCATGATTGCTACCTAATAAAGGCCTTAAGATTATCCTCTTGAACAAAAGATTGCTGTGCCTACTATTGAGTCTGGTGTCACACAGTAATTCAGGTTTTACAGTGCAAGGAGGGGATCAGTTGCTGTTCACACCTGGTGGTGACACCTGAAGTTGCTGCATTACAAGCCTGGGTCTGTAATTGCCCCTGCAGCCCCTGCAGCACTGCAGGCAAAAGGCAGCACTTTCTCAACTACACAAAACCTCCAGCTGTGGTATCTTTTCCAATATGCTGCTTTGGGATTTTGGAGAGTGTAGGCAGAACTCACAGGCATGGTGCACTCTTTTTTACTCACTTCCTCTGAGACCTCCTTTACACATTAAAATAGGTGCAAACACTTGAGAATTCTAAACTCTGATGTGGTGAGAGAGGCAACTGCCAATTGAAGTTGTCCTTATGTAAATAATCAGTTCTATCTTAAATAAAAATCTCTTCTCACTTTGAATTTGAGGTCTCCCTTCTCGCGACACTTAACCATTACTAAACTTCACCAAACATCTGCAAAGAATAACAAGTTTTGGCAGCAGGTAGCTGTGAAGGTTGATAAGCTACCATCAGTGAAAGGTACTCTACACATCTTTCTTTCCATGCTGGTTGTTTTCTGCCCCCCAAGGTAACCAACACTTCTGACAGATGTTCCTCTCTTCCATGGTAATGCTCCCAAATGGGTGCTTTGTCTTGACTGGAACTATAGCAATGATCACAACAATGAGATCACTTAAACTTCTGTTTTGGAACCATGAAACAGTGTTCTTCTGACTTGATCACAATAAAGCAATTATATAAATTATTTGAAAATATAGAATTCCTTCTTTAATTCAAGCAAGAGTGTCTAAGTAAAAGAAGGGAACAAAGAAAACAGATCAATCAAATAAAGAGCAGCACACCATATGGGAGAAGGTTCCAAGATCTATTTAATTACAAAGGGCATAAGACAAATCCCAAAACCCTCCTCTCTCCATTACAGAAAGCCTCTACAACCTTCCCAGAAACAAGACAATCACTGCCTGGTCAACATCAGAAAATATTCTTTTGAAGCAAAGACTACGGGAACACTGGGAAATAGTTACAACTATTATTAAATAATCATGAGACAGGTTAGAAATACTTACCAATACTTTTCAGAACCTCTAGAGAGAGAACAAGTGATGAGGTTCACACTTGAAGAAACGTGTGGGAACAGGTCTGATTCACCAGTTACTAGAAAGACAGGCTTGTTCCCCAACACGGTTTTCTGTGAGGTTTGATGTCCCTGTAAATTGCACATGACTTTTCCTATATGTGCTTGTTTTATGAAGAGTATTAAAAAATGGAAACCTTAAATTTTTCCAAAGTCACCAGACAGGAGATGCAGTTCTCAAATAGCCCTTTTTTGTTCTTTTACAAGGCATAACAAATATTCTGTTAAAAAACATACTCTGCTCTTAACTTCTCTACTCTGAAAGGAAGATCAAGTAAGCAAAATTTCTACTCAATGTAAGACAAATAATACAAAAATTACCTTTCTAACTCAGCAATTTTCTTATCTTTGTCATTCTTCTCATTCTCTACTTCCTTGAGTATTTCTAGAAGTCTGTCAACCTCAGCCTGAGCTTTGCCACATTCTTCTCTATAGTACGATGCCTCTTTGTCAAGCTGTTTCATTCTGTCTGCAAATTCTGGATTCATCCGTGCCTCCTCTTCAGCTTCATGAGCCTTCAGAATCAATATTTCAAAAAAGATAAGGATGACAATGACTTAAATAGCTTTAAGAGCTTTACTTCTTCAGTCTCGGAGTTCAAGTTTTCATTAAAAAGGATTATGGGTATTTCTGTCTGATGACACTTTTCTACAGATGCATTATAAAAAGAAATGAGAATACCTGCGTAGTTAAATTCTGTCATCCTGAAAGGGGAGGGGACTTATTAAGGGCATTTTACATATTCAGGTAACCCCATTTTAAAGTTGTTTTTTCAAATTTAAAAAAAATCACCTTGTAATTCATTCGATTTACATTAAGCTCAGTGTGTTTTGAATATATAGGCAATTTCTTACTAACTTATGTCCTCTTTCCCTATATATAAACACACACACTTTGTCCATGTATATAAATACAAACACAGATACATATATATACATATTGTATATATCTGTATCACCAGATGCCTCAAATGCAGTTTGATACAAAGATTTTAACAGAAATAAATTGTTTTTAATGCGGCGGCGATTTTAAAAGATAAACCAATAAACTAAGAAGCTGCTTTCAGCAGACATCTTTCCCAATAATCCTTTTTATCTTATCATTAATACTTCACCTGAAACATCAGAGGAACAAGCCCATTGGTGGAAACAGCACAAACCTGGCAAACACATGCATGGATGGGTGGCAGTTTCACAGACAAGAGAGATCGCAATGAAAACAACAACAGAGCAGAGCCCAGTCCAACTCCCATCAAACCTAATGGCAAAAACCCAATTAACTTCAATGGGAGCACGATCTGGCACCAAGTGCTTTAAACTGTTGGCTGGAATAATCACAGACAGATGGAAACAACAATGCACTGCAATGCTTAGCCTACCCCTTGCTTCCCATTATTCCTAATTGGCATCTTGAAAGAGCAGGCAAGGAAAAAACAAGTAGTTTAAGGCAGTGCGCATTAAACATAGAAAATTCAGGTAACATACAGGATTTTTACAGAAATTCATGATATTTAGAACTGAAGGTCCTCCAACTATCTTAGTACACAGAGAAGATGTGGACTTACTTATCCTTCTTAATTTCAGGGAATGGAAATGCAAGCAAGCAATGAAAGAAATGCAGATCAAAATGAAGCATGCATGTTTGGGAAAGAATTAATATAAACTACAGATACTAGAAGGTCCATATTCTTTGCAATGGTTAAAATTTTCTGTATAAATAAAGAACAAGTCTGAGTTTACTATAAATATGATAAAAAATTGAAATTACCAGAGAAGAAACTTATGGGGTTTGCATGTAACATATCATTTAAGCATGAGGATAATAAGAAAAAGATAGTAGATTTGAAGTGTTATTTCTCCCACTCTGAGTTTTTATTCAGAAGAAATATTTCATTACCAAAAGAAGCCAAGGGAATGATATGAGAAACCTAATAAACCTACTGACCTTGCTCTTCAAAATCTCTGTTTTGATAATACATGCTCCAGTCCTGAATTCCATGCAGATGCAGAACTTTTTGAACACAGAACTTGCTTCAAGGTAACATTCAAGGAGTACCTTGATTTTACTCTTTGGGTGAGATGCCAGCAAGAGATTCCTTTTCAGCCTCATAATCTTCCTTAATAATGCATGTGGATTTATTTTATACCAGTTGTTAATTGTATCAAAAAATTAATTTTGAACTAGCTTTGTAATTTTTGAAGTCAATGTAATACTCAGACTCAAGGCCAATCACCTGAGAAAACACCTGGATTGTCCATCAGCACAATTATGACATTATACACTTTTTCATTATTGTGTAATTTTGCAAGGAATAAAAATAATTCCATAGGTTGGAAAAGGTAAATTAACTCTACCAAAAAAAAATACAACCCAACTCCCACCTTCAGAGTATTAAGAAACTTATGCAAAAAGTATGTTGTTCAGTATTGTTCTTCAGATTTCTCCTCCTCTCCCAAGGGTAAATTCAGAATTTCACAGTTCCCTTCTAAAGGCTGTTGCTCTTCCATATTGCTCCCTGTCACCTTTCAGTCCTTTCCCTTTACCTTAGTACACAATTAACTTATTTACCAGCCTTGCGGCCACCATTTCATAGAGAGGAAAAATACCCACCTTCCTTCCTCTAGCCAGTCTTCACTTTAGCAAAAAGGAACTCTCAGCTTCAGCCCGAACTTCTTTTTCCCCATGCACCTCTACCCTTGTCTTAATCCAGGACAAGAAGCAATGCAGATGAGGGAGAGAAGCCTGTCTTCTTTTTTTATGTTTTATTGCCACATTAGACTTTCTACAAGGAAAATGCAGAACTGGGCAAGAACATGATCGCATCCCCAGTGTAGAGGTTCCAAATGTTCTACTACCATGGAGTATTCCTGTCGCACAGCAGCTCAGAAATGTACTGAACGAATTATCTACCGCACAGCAGATAAGTAGATCATCATCTGAAACAATAGATCTATTCCTCAGTTTAGCCCTTTTAAATCCTTGCCCAACAGCAGACTAAGGAAAGCAACACTTAAGTTGCAAAAGTATTTTCAGTTCTTGTGTTTTCTGTGGCACTCATGCTATTCCATATCTGTGGGAAGTGCTTTTGGAACATTCTGCAGCACAAACTGGGTCATTGCATTTCCCCAACATGAAGTGGAACCTCTAAGGCATGATTAAATCCAGTGTGATCAAGCATCCCACCTGTGCAGGGTTTTGAGGTGCAGCACAGTTATCCATAATGTCACACATAAATCAATGTAAGCATTCAGTTCCTACAAGGTTATTCTTAATAAAAACAACAACAAAAAAAACCAACCAGTATTGCAAACCACCAATTTAGCCAATTGCCTCTACTTTTCAAAGCACTTATAGAATCTTTTTTGGACTATTGGCAGGAGCCAGATTTCTACAAGGGTATGAAAGAATGAAGAAATAAAGGAAAGTTAGTTAAAAGGGGAAAGCAAGAACAAAAAAAGCCGATTTTTACAAAGAGCTTTCTGCAGGTGGCACTTTGCCCTGCAATTCCCTTTAAGGGAATCCTCACATTGTAAACAAAGCTGCTGATACTAGAAAAGAGCAAAACACAATCCATCTGACATTCCCAGGACAAAGGCACAGAATTACTTATAAGGCCCCATTTTATTTTATGGCTTTGAAAGATGTGTTTGGATCTGAACTAGGCACCTTTTTGAATTTGTTGTGTACAGATCAGGAGTGATTTGTTCACAGATGGAACTTGACTTTTGAGGTCAAACCGTAGGCCCAAAGGAGTTAAAAGGCAGCTCAGTTGACATTGACCCTGCTCCTGCCAGGACAGTGCAGATTTCTTAGGCTTTTCTGTAGGATGAACTGTTGGATCAGTTCTAGACAGAAGCTGCATGATTATCACATGAATCAGAAAGTCTCTGCCTATTTCTGCTGTCTTCTCCTTTTTTGTTGTTTAATTTCTGTCCCCCTTTTACTCTCCAAGTTCTCCATTACCTGGGAAAACACATTTTCTGTTTCTATGGGGCTTTTATGGGTAAGAGGAACTAGTCCATGTGTATTTTTCAGCTTTCTTAAATCTGCATCTGCAAATGATAACTCTTGTGTGTGCAGATTAGGTTAACTTCAAACTAACCCACTCACTTTATGATGCTTCTTCTCTCAATAGTACGACTGTGTTGTTGTATGTTATTTTTACAATTCAATAAAAATAGCATATCACTCTGCCATTAGAATTTCACAAATTTTTACATTAATTATATATCTGTTCTGATCTTTGCTTCACAAGCACTACAAATGCTTTAGAAGAAAAGTAACATTTCCTTATGTAAACCACAAATTTCCTACAGAAACACCACACGAGCGAGGCACAGACATGCAACATGAATTATTTAGGCCATTAAAATCTTATGGTACCGTCATGCATGTATTATTCTGCATAACAGAAACGGATGGATAGATAAGTATTTCATTTTTAGAGCTTTAGACACAAACATACACAGAAATCAAGTGGGTACTTAAAATAAAAAAAAAGGAACAGCAGAATTTACATGCAAGAAATTACTTTGTAAGATCCTTCAAATTTTATTACTTTCAATAATAAATGAAAAAAAAGATTGCTGTCACCTGAATTTTCTTGTCTCCTTAAAACTCATAGGGTTTTTATTTAACTGTAGGGACTGCTATAAGTAATTTATAGTGGATTTGGAAGTAGTTTAAATTTTAATCTGACATTTCCCTGATAAAGATTTTGGAAAATTTAGTCCATAATATTCAGAACAAGGTTTACCTGAACTCCAGACTCAATACAGCATTATATTTTCATTATAGCACAAAGACAATAATGTAACTTCTTATAATCAATTTTGCACAAAATCTCATTGGATATTTCAAAAAGTCCACCTTTCAAAACATGAAGAAATGTGTGTCCAACTCTATTCACAACTTCTTCTCATATATGTAGGAGAAGAAAGAAGGTGAGCAAGAAAAGTTTATTTCAAAAATCATCTTGCTGCCTGGTGCCAAAGGAAAAGGATCTTGCATCCATTGTTTTGCAACTTCCAACAGGCTGTCCTTTTGAAAATTAAGCACGTGAAGGCAGAAAAAACAATTAAGAAAAGGACTGACTTTAGAATACTGCACACAAACAGGTTAGGAAGTAACAAATGAATTCTGTACAGCAGAATCACTAATATTGAGCCAATGACTGCATTATGTGGCCAGCATTTATGAAAACCAAGCTAAAAACTAACAGTAAAAACACTCCAATCTGAAAAGACACGCACAGGAGCAGTGCAAATGATATGAATAGAAACATAACTACCACAAAGGTGACCCAAGATGATACAGAAGAAAAGGGGTTTATCATTGAAAGGGACAAGCTCTCTCTCCAGCACTGTGCTGGAGGGTAGAGGTGATAATGGCATGTTTTATGCTGTTGTGCTACAATTTATGACTAAATTCTAAACACAGGTAACCAATAACTTTAAAAGTAAATAGAGCACATTCTGTAGGACTCTCTTTTCCCACACAAAAGTCATGACATATCCATTACATGGTTAGAAGCTACAAAACCTAACCATAACGGATTCCCAAGCTGGAATCCTGGTCCATTGACACTAATGGCAAGGCTGCCATTGACTTCACTGATGGCAATACCTCCTCTAATGTGTAGTATCACATTACTTAAGCTACAAACCCAGTTCTTCTATATACACACTACCCCAATTACATAGTGATTCTGACTAGGATTACTATGTAAACCATAGCTTTTAAATTGCTCTTACAGCTACGTCATTCTTCTGTCCTGTGATGCTCACAGCACGTTAAATGTAACAGTCTCAGCCAAAAAGATGGAAACTATTCTCTGCAGAAAAAATGTTTGCTGCTGCTCTTCCTCAAACTGAAAAAGGAGTCAAGTCAAAAGAGGAGATATTGTGCAATTAAAGCGGGCATTGGAGAGAATATTAATGCTAAACAAGCCAAAGCAATACTGTGCTTTTGCAAAAACTGCCTTTTGCATTCACAATTTTATATTTCAGTATTTTCTTCACTTAAGTACAAAGTTTCCATGTTCCTAATGTGCTAAATGTATGCACTCTTTCAAGAGTAGAACTGATCTATTTTAGTCATATGGACTTCTGAAAATACTACCAGTCATTTCCTAGATATTGGTATTCACCTAATTAACTCAGTCACTGAAGATAAACTGAATAAATTAGGAGTTATATAAGTTTGAAGGATCAAATAAAGTACGGCACGAGGAGGAATTAAAAAGCAAAGCAAAAGAAAAAAAAATTCTGCATGCGTTTTCTAATGGAGAAGTTGAGGACCTAAAGGCTAGCACGTTTGTTTCCTCAGAAACACAGTATGTACCTATTTAATGCATTTCAGATTCTTAAAATGGCCTTCAAGTCCACAAAGTGCATTTATTTGGATATAATGGATACAGCATAGTGAGCATCAGGAGTGTTCTGCAAAGCTCCACAGAGGAAGAGCACAACACAGTAAGGGAATGGATCCTCATGCTTCCATATGTTACAGCGGGCATTTTAAAAATGAACTTACTGGATTGTACATCTGATTGAACAACTGCTCAGCTTGCTACATTGCAAAGTTGGTAGGGAGTGAAGCACAGACAGGAAAAGAAGGAAAGATCCAGGAAAACAGCATTAGCTCAACAAAACCAGTGCATTTGCACAGAAGAACTTGTCATTAAAAAAAAGTAGAAATTTAAGATTCTAAACATTCCTTGGTGAAAGTGAGAGGCACTGGGGAAACATAAATGTTGACTTTGGCTCCTAAAAAAGAATAGCTGGAGTAAGAAATTTAAGGTTTGTGTTACTTTCCCTTTCTCAAGTTAAATAACCCATGAAATAAAGAAAGGTGTCCACTTTTGATGATACATTAAGTGCTGGTCTCAAGCAATGAATCACAAGAAGTGCTTTTGGCTGAGGCTGCAATTTATCACCAAAGCTTCAAAGACAGTAATAATAAAAGATTAATTAAATAGTATCATTAAATTTATTACTTTCCTTTTGTTTAATACAAGACTGAATTTTCTATGCAGAATGACTTTCGAACAGTACAGCTTGGCAAATAGTACTTTAGCAACTGCGAATATGTCAGTAAGCAAGTAAATTTAAGATAATGAAAAACAACAAAAGAAGGAAATTCTAGAGTGGATAATAAAGATTATATATACACACACATATATAAAACACTTTGCTACCTATTAGGTAATTCCTGCTGTTCTTTCACTAGTAGTAATACCAAGTAAGTCAACAAAAATCTGTAGAATTTTGAGAAAAAAGCATTGACCAGTCTCTGGCATTTAGAAGTTTTTCTTTTAATTTTTTTAATTAATTCTAATCTATAATATTTGTCACAATTTGTTCAATAAGCATGTCTATAATTGTCGTGGTTTGACATTACTTTGTATACCGAAACATTACTTTGTATAGCAAAATATAGCACAGTCACATGAATAATTACTTTGTACAAATATCCTCCTTATTATATTTTAAATATGCCTAATGTGGAAAATTGTGGGTTTACAATCAGCATTTTTTTTCTTGCCAAAATGCAAAATATCCAGTTGTGCAGCACTGAAAGATATTTGGATCTAACCAGATTCAATAAAAAACTTATTATCAATAAATTAATCTTATTGTCTCCAAAAAACAGAAAGCAGGGAAAGCTGGGGAGGAGAAATTCTAGAAGTTGTTTTGGTGTTTTTTATTTACAGATTTAGTTTGGACTTGCCCCTTGTGCACGTTTTCCTGCAGACACAGCACTCACTACCATGAGTGCTCATGCAAAACTAACTCCAAGCAAGCGTGCACAGAGTACTATCTTCATATTTCTTAGTTCAATTTTTTAAAACTTACAAACCAACATTGAACTATAATTATCTTACAGCACCGTAACAACGTACCTTCTCTGTGATATTTTTAGAGAGGAGGACTGTGTAAGCTACATGGAATTTATTCAAGGAGACAGCCCCTTGGAGTGGGTTTTGAGAGACATAAACTGTGCCAGGTCCTTCTGGCTCCAGCAGTGGTTGATGATCACACGTGAGCACACTCATGGGACACGTGAGTTCATTTATGACCCCTGTCCCTGTCCCCTCCTCCTCTGACCCAGACATGTGCAAGAGTGACCCAGGTTTCTGTTTCACTCAGTTTCCTGAGGAGTGAGAACACGGTGCAAGTATTTTTCTGGGGACCAATTACTTTTAACACAGGGTATTTACAGGTTTGAACATAAAGTATTTCATTAAAGAAAATGTGAATTGAAAATGACTGTTTGGAGTCTACTGTCATTAACAGTCACTCTTTCTATTCAATTAAGCATGCCCAGAAAGAAGGTTGTAACTACATTTTATTGTGGAAATACCTGGTCTCCTACAAGTCGTGGATGAATTTCCATTGGGGCTTTATGCTGTATTTATGATATAATAAAACTATTATGTTTTCAACTTTCATTCAATTATTGTTTGTATTTATACACTAGTAACATACTCCCTTTTTATACAAAAGACATCCCAGACACTCTCTGACTTTTATAAGTGCTTGTTTTTCCATGACTGTATGATGTGTTTATATATGCAGTCATAAACGATTGACTTAAGATTTCAAGACCTTCAAGAGGATTTTGATGAGGTTTTTTTAAGTGATCTGTGCTTCCAGGGTTCTTTTAACCATATTTTTAAAATGAAGAAAAAAATATATTTCAGATTGTAATTAAGTATATGTTGTAGTGGAGTGCAAAGTAAACAAACATATTTCTAACAAACTAAAACAAACTAAATGGCTTCCAGAGAAACCTTTTCTTTGGATATTTTAATTCTGCCATCAATGGCATTTTTAAGCTATCAGACATTTAAAGTATTTGTTTTTCCATTTGTATACGTTTATTGAAAAACCTTCCTTTCCTCTCAACTAAAGCTCTAACTCAGACACCTAATTGCACATATTCATTCTGCATTAAAAAAGAATACAAATACAAGGTTTACACGCTCATATCCTCTATACTTTGCAATACCTTCTTCACAGGTCAGGCTATTGAAACAATGCTTAATCCCTGAGCAGGATACTACTCAACCTGGGTAAAAAGAGTGTCAGAATATTATGCTAACAGTGGTAACATTCACAGAACAAATATTTGCCAGAAAATGAAAAATTATATCAATACTTAAAAAAAAGAAAATTGACATACACTTAGTCATGAATTGCAGAAGGCAAATGTAATGCCTGACCCCATCAAATACGTAATGAGAACGAGAGCAGACATTACCAAACAACACACAGAAAGGTCAAAGAAACAATGGTATCAAAACACTTGCAAATCATTTAAGCAAAATCTAGTTTATTGCAGCAATTTAAGTAAAACCATGTTATAAAATACAGGGTCTCTATGCTTTCCTTTAAGTGCCTGCTTCCACTACTTGCCAAATAGAAATACTGAATTGCCAGCTGAGATAAACTTTTGATTATTTTGCTTAATTATCACGAACATGTGTTCACCAACAAAGCCAAAAATACATCAAAATAAAACCTAGCTAGAGTTTTCATTTTGGAAGCTGATTTTTTTTGATTGGGAGTTCCAGCATTTCTTGGACAAGCCTTTACTTTTTTTCTCATACTGCAAACATTTCAGTTGACTTCTAAAAGTGGTGCTAATTCACACACATATAAATTGCTGGTTTGATAATTTCTTTCTGCCCTTTTTCCTCCAATATCCTGCTCTCAGTTCATCTGTTTGTTGCTGCTTCTCAGAATTCCCTCACAGAGGTAGTCAGGACGATTTCTGAGGCTCACTAGTCACTTTGGTACAAACCTCTTGAGAAAAAGCAGTATTTGATGCAAGCATCAGCGAACAGCATAAGATGGGTAGATTCTAGATTTACTCCAGAAGAGTAAATAAGCTCATCATTTCAAAATGAGGGTATGGGATGCTGATTTTTGTTTTGCTGATTGTTTGTTTGTTTTAAGATGGAACTTACCTTTTTCAACTGTGCTTCCAACTTACTACACTCTTCTTTCTTTTGTTCTATGGCTATTTCTAAAGACTTAAGTTTGGAGTCTCTTTTCAGCCCTGCTGATGCCAATGAAGATGCATGTTCTTTGAGATCGATTAAACTAGACTGGAAAATGACCAAGAGTAAAAAGTTAATTCCTAGTCACCAGGACACTAACTCATTGCCAACTCAGAAATCACTTGGATCCTGTTCCCCCTCCCCCAAGAAGAGTTGACTCAAAGATAAGCATTGATAGCAAAAGACACAGTTTTGTGGGTACAACTGGAACCACAGGAGCTGGCATGCAGTGAAACATGGAAACATTCATAATACAGACGAGCTCGTGTCATATTCTGGAGGTACAAACACACTGAAAACTATTTCTCTGAAAAACGGAAACAGGAGCAGCAATGGAATATCTGAGCCTAGTGGAAGCTTAGGTAAAGGACCAAGTAGAGATTACAAGACAGAACTGTGTAAAAACCAAAGCAATATTTTATGTACAAACAAGGACTGTGAAGAATGCTTAGGAAAACAGCAGTTCTGAGGCTGACCACTGAAGTGGCAGAATTTCAGTACTTGACATGATTCAAGAGTAATCCTAATGCACTTTCTTTCATCATAATGACATAGATAGAAGAGCAGAGTTGTTAAGAAAAGACTGACCTCTTTTTCTGTCAGTTCAGCTTGTAAAGCATTAACTTTCTCCTTCAGGTCCTTGTTTTCTTTTTTATAAGATTCAATTTCTTCAAGTCTTTCTCTGTCGTCTCGATCCCTTTGCTCCTTCAGACGCTCTATTATTCTTTCCTAGCAAGGGGAAGAATTGCAAAATGGAAAAGTTGGGATTCATTTTGAGAAAAGACAGAATTAAATTTGTTTGCATTACGTAGCATTTTTTAAAAACATCTTCAGAAGCAGAGGATGATTAAGGGTATCAAAATCAAAGATTTCTCTAGATTTCAAAACCATAAGATAAAGGTTTTAAATACTTGATAACAGTAACACAGTACAGGAACTTCATTAAAGAGTTATACTGATATGAACATTTTCAGTTTTGTGATAGATGTGGAAAGATATTCACTCCAAAAATGTATTTCCTGTATTCATAAGTGACTGAAGTCTTGAATAAAAGTCCAAAACAGGCCATGACTAGTTTCCTCAGAGGCCACAACTGGCTCACTCAGCTTAAATTTTGTTATTACTCTACAGTGCTTGCAATAAGTTATCAAGGTTTCAAATCTAATTAGAAATCAATCACTTGCTAACTATCAGTAACTTACAGTTTATTTGTATTATATTTTGAGACGTCAAAAAAACAGTTGTCCAAGACACAGAAAGCACCCTGATACAAATTAAGAAATCCAAAGGAAGGTTTTTCTCTGTCTAATTAACAATAAGCCTACAGACATTTTAACTCAACCGTGTTTTTGCATATTTTGCTGATTTCCAATTACTATCACAAGTTTTGCTGAAAATGACCAGTCACTGATTGGGTGATTAATTCAAAGGGTGAAATGTAAAAAAGCAGATGCAGTAGCATGGTTTTGTTAAGCTCTGATTATGTTCTACAAAATCACATCCTATCAATACTTGAAGGGTGCAAATACTAATCAGAGAGAAATACTTAGGGTACAGTGAAATATCCACTAGAATTGCATTTCAGCTGGGAGCAGGTCTTTGAGCAGAGTATCAGGAGAACTACTGGTACCATTTGGGCAGTGGCAGTCAGGGGGGCAGGAGAAGCAACATCATTTAGGTCCTGCACCTGGGTCAGGGCAATCCCAGGCACAAACCCAGGCTGGGCAGAGAACAGAGCAGCCCTGAGGAGGAAGACTTGGATGCACACGGTGACAAAAAGCTCAACGTGACTCAGCCACGAGCACTCACAGCCCAGAAAACCAACTGTGTTCCTGGGCTGCAGCCAAAGCAGCGTGGCCAGCAGGTCACGGGGGGTGACTCTGCACCTCCATCCTGCTCTGCTGACACCCACCTGGAGAAGAGCTGCAGTATCCAGCCCTGGGGCCCCAACATAAAGACACAGATGTGTTGGAGAGAGTCCTGAGGAAGGCCAGAGAGATCTAAGGGCTGCTGTAATGGAAAGTGTCCCTGCCCACAGCAAGGGGGTTGGAACAAGATGATGATCTTTAAGGTCCTTCCAATCTAAACCTATGATACTAAATAACTTCAAGGTTATTCCTAATAATGAACAATAAAAATTCTAAATCCCTTGAATATTAATATTGAAATGCCAGCCTCCATAAAGTGGAACAGTTTAATCATCATAAACATTCAGATTCCACCTGGTCATGTTCAGGATTAGTTTTATACCAATTCTTTCTTGAAGATTTATTTACCCAAATGATTTTTTCATCTATAACAAATTAAACATAACACTATTTCATCTTTTTAATGAACAGTATATTTTTTCCTCAGTCAATCACAAAAGAAGACTAATTTATCTGTCAGCTGCATAAGGCTAAATGTCAAAAATGTGTTAAAAGGCCCTAATATACTATGTTTTACTTGATTAACAGCTAACTTGCAGAAATCCCAACAATGTGTTCCTGTTTCAGTCTTATTTGCACTGGCCAGCTTGCCTTATGCACTAATCTGGGACCTCACAGGTCTAATCTATTTGCACTTTATCACAGAAGCAGGAACTGAATTGCCCCAGCATATAGCTCCATTATCAGACATACTCCATTGCTTATCTGCTGTATGCTGCTACAGTAGGACCAACTTTATAAATATCAGCTTCATGAAAGCAACCTCTTGAGCTGCTTTGGCCCAGTCCAAGAGCTGAGATATTCTTTGAAAAGTTTCTTGTTATAACATCAAGGAAGCTGATAGCACTTTTGCGTAGTCTGATTTTCAAACTTGTTTTTTCTTTTTTTTTTTAATTGCAATGTAAACAAATTACTGTTGTTGTTAAGAATTCCCAGTGCTTATTAAAGGCTCTGAAATTAGGGATAAATAGCTGAATGAATGTTTTGCAGCTTAGTTCCAAAATGAACTCAAATGCAACTGAAGTTGATTTGTTTCAGATTCCTGACAAGAGGACAAATCATACCAGAAATATCATCAGAAAAATACTGAGATTAAAAGAAGTCCATTTCAGGAAAATTTGACATTGTTTTATGATGAGTACATTAATTTCTCATTTAGTGTTCCCAAGATACATAATCACTAAATATGAAAGAAAATCAAGAGACGGATTCTTGGAAAAATCTATTTTCATAAAGAATAAGGAGACATGTTTTCTAATTCAGAGCCAAAATCTCAATCCATGTATTTTCAAGAAAAATAAAGGAAAACATTTGAGTTTTGGACTTTAAAAATAGCTTTATAATTCATTCATATCATATGATCATGTTTTAATTTGTTTTTGTTCCTACAGAAGCTCAGAAAAGCAATTCAATTAGATTTCAGTAAATTGTGGTTAGCTAAATTGTTATGAATAAATTTTATTTCTATTTTAAAAGAGCTTCCCATGATGCTCTTGAAGAATTTTATTCATTATTTTTAAATTAAAATTCTAAAAACTATTGAATGGACAAAGAATTAATATAAAGCAAAAAACCAGCCTAATCTCAGAATATAAACCAAAATTATAGAGTTGCAAAGTAGGTCTGATACAATTTCTAGAAAGAAAACAAACAAAGCACACAAACAATGCAATGGAAATCAGGTATTCTTTAATGAAAGCATCATCCTTTCTTGACAGCACTACATATTGAACTGATAAAAGTAATTATATTGATGCACTTGCTAAGAAAAAAATCACCAAGGGTTCTTGTTTTGTTCCATTTGGACAAACCTCTATTCTGTATTTCTACCAGTATTTCCAGTGGAAAAATTTAATAACTATTGATAAAGTTTGTGGGTCTTAAGAATGGTACTGCAGAGAGGAATAGGGATAAGAAAGTTACTGAGAGCAGTTAGGATGAGTTGGGAAGCTGGACACAGAAAGGAATGAAGCACGTGTGTAAACATACACTGCCAAAGTATTTAGCTGCCAGAAAACAGAAGAAAGCCAGGCATAATTGTCCATTTGGAATTTTTAGAAGATGGCTACTGGCTTCTTTCAGCGTGTAAGTACATCCCAGAAATCACACTTAACACTGAAAAATCTGCCCTTCCAAATGCGGCCTTCAAGGGACTTACAATGGAAAAGAAATTGAGGGTGATTTCCCTGTAAGATAAAACAATCAAAATCATACAGAGAGAGATGCTTTTACCTTGGAAACTTTCTCCTCATTGTGTCTCATGCTCTCAGATCAAGCACCCTGTTTCTCAAAAGCTATCTGAATGCTAACTCTGCAGTTGTTTGCCTCCTACTCCTATGCAAGCCTGCATCGTGACAGTCACTCTGCTTCCCAAAGGACTTTTAAAAACCTCTCAGCTGCCTCTACGGGCATTTTGGGAAAGTGACTAATCCAGAAAAGATAGTTTACAAGGAGAGAAAACAGGTTAAAAAGTACTTTCTGTCATTTTTTATTTATATGCTGTGAAATTGATGAACACTGTGTCCAGATTAGCAGTGAAAGATTACAGAAATGTGTAATTTTACTGTATAAGTGCTGGATGCTTATCCACATGAATCAATACTAATGACAACTTTTTTCACTGTTGTTGACCAAGCAAATGTAGGAAGGCAATTAAACACACAAGAAATAAAGAAACTGACATTAACATTGCAAGCGTCAGTGCCAACACCGCAGCAGCATTTTCAAGTCATATACAGTCATAAATACCTTCATAGGATTACAGACTGCAGAATGGCACATATTACTTTAATTAGTCACAGTCACCTGTTCACATTTAAGTGGTATATATTAAGATCTGTGAGCTGCAGAATGTGGATACTTGTACAAATTTTTGGGGCATATAAATTCACTTGCATTACCTCGTATTCAAAGTTAACTGAAAGAAGAAACCTGACCTCACTGAAACTGGTAGGAATGTTGCCACTAATTTAAACAGCCCAGATTTATCCCTTCTCCTAGGTATTTTCAAATTAAAAGCGTAGAGTTTATAAAGGAAGAAAAAGTTAATTCTCAACTATTTTTTTAATGAAACACAGTTTCCCTTAAAAATGAAGTGTAGGAAACCAATAGTGCTCACAGCAAGCCAAGGTAACAGTTGATACTGCCACTTGCCCTTCAGTTAGGCCCTGCTTAATGGACAAAAGAACAGGATAAACAAGACCACAAAGACAGAAAAATGCAAAAACTGTACCTTCTTTATGTCAGGTGCCTTTCAGTTCTTTCAGGGAACAACCACTCATCTCATTGACTAAGGGAAAATCTCCCCATGCCCTGGGCCATTTTCTCCATGAGCTTTCCAAGGACATCACTCCTGCCCCTCCAAGTCCTGTGTCAGTTCATCCCCTGGCAGCCACTGCCTGCTCATCCTACCAGAACAGGGCCACCTGCTTCCCTGACAAGGCCCACAGGCTTTGGGACAGCTGTCAGGCCAACTCAGAAGGACATTTTCTGCACACGCTTCACCCACAAGAGCACCACGTAAAGCTTTTCACGAGAAGACATTACCTTTTCTGATAGAGCTTCCTCTAAGGTTGCTAGTGCTGTGTCTGTGTTACTGGAATCTGTCTGCAGCGACTTCACTCTGTCTTTTAGATTAGTTAGTTGCTTGTCTTTGTCCCTAAGTTGCTCCTGTAGATTTTCAATCTGAAAATAAAAACATTACAATGATCATCAACCTTGTCATAACATTCCAAGAGCGACCTGGGTGCTGAGTGCATACATATCACACATATGATACACGTGCCCCAGTACACTGCCAGGTTTGTACCTGCTGTATCATCACCAGTTTTAAACTTCAGTCCTTTCTATTTTGCTTTCTTTTGCTGAAGACATGTAATTTTCTAATAAAATAAAGAAAAAACTCAGTGCAGTCAGGTATTTTATTATTTAAATATTTTCTGGTAATAATCACTCTAGTTTAAGGTACCGCATTATCTCAGTAATTCAAAGTATGCCTGGAATTACCCCTTTAGATTATTCTAGTTCAATAAGAAGGACAAAGAAAGGGCGAGGCAAAGCAAGTTGAGTGAGCCTTAAAATGAGGAAGAAGAAAGATGCTAACCTGCCAATCTAAAAAAATCTCTTCTTCCATGATGCCCTGCTGTAAAGAAAACTCACCTGGGCAGAGATCAGGATGTTTATACTTAAAAAGGCCAAACCCACAAACAACCAAACAAAAAAAAAGCAAAGGCCACCATTTCCGTTCACTTTCTTCATCTCCGTGAAGATTTAAAGTCTGTCACTCTATTTGGGATATTTTAACTGCTTTAATTAGATCTCAATCTTCGTCTAGAAAGTATTTCAACATATTGCTGAAGTACCTATAAGCACACTTGTTTGTGTGCTTGTTAAACAGGTCATGATTTATAGTGGTTAAATCAGGAAGAGTTAAATCACAAAGGTTTTGCACAAAAAGTTGTCCACAGAGCGATGTGGACTTTGGAAGCAAACGTGAATAAAAGCACTCAGCTTCTGACCGTCACGGCAATCCCCTTCTGTGGCTGTAAGGCACTCTGACCCCTGGGCAGAATGCAGGGGGGATGTGTGTTATGTCACATGTGTAAAATGTCATTAATTGTCCGTCAGAAGCATCCGCCTCCCTCCATCCTGCACGCTCAGTGCCACTCACTATTCCGCACAAACTGGCACAAACCCAAGACTGGTTACTTAAGACTTCGCACAAATAAATAGTAACAAGAAAATTAACTGGTCTGTTATTTTAGTATGCCACTTTATATAGTATGAGAAAATATGCCAAAATCCATAAAGCATCATTTGTTCAAAACTGGTTTTAAATAAGTTGTCAATGTTAGACAAATTATTACTGTCAACAGATATTCAAATTCTTACTTTCATCAGTGATTTTTCACTTTGGATCACGTTCTCTTGCTACTGAAATTAATTCGATTTTCCTGTTCATTTTGTAATGTAATGTGTTTTGGTTTTTTTCACATAGCCAATATCTTTCCATTTAAAGCAACTCAGATTTTAACAGAAGCAGGAACCTTTACAGTTACTGTTAAACTGTATTTAAAGATTTCTTTACAAACCTGAAGTTGAATTCAATGCATGTGCAGCTCTGCAGAAGTCAACAATTATGTCAATAAAAACTTGATCTCCATATGCAAGAATGTACCACCATCATCAAATACACTTTAATTTGGGGCACACCTTGGTAAAAGTTCTCCTCCTACTACATCATACAAGTGCAGGAGAAAAAAATCCTGAAGTTTTGACATCATATATATCTATAATTAACAAGTCATAAAATCCACAGTACAGCTGTGTGCATTGTATAAAGTGTGCTTTTAAAAAATTAACTTTTAAAAGAGCTTAAATAAAAATTAAAATAAAATTTGAAAGTAAATTTGGAGGAGCACAATTCAATTACAAATTCTTTATAGCATGGCAAATACAAGTCCTGTACCTTTTTTCTTTTTCCTTCTTTTTTT
>VZTI01005330.1:353907-379060 GCA_013397865.1 Struthidea cinerea | reverse complement strand
TTTTTTTTTTTTTTAATACACATAGTTTGGTATATCAGATTACTGCTATGAGCCAAAGATTCCACTTGCTGTGTAAACTATAAAATACTAAGGAATATATAGAAAGGTCTTTTTGGGAAGACCTGACATAGAATAGCTTACTCTTGTGAATGACCTCTTGCAATATTTTTCTTCGTGTGTATATTTTATACAGATACAGAAACATGATACATGTGTTAATGAGTTAAGAACTTTTTATTTTATGGCATGTGTATTAGTCACATCTAAAATTACATTAACTGGCATTCAGAGGACTGCACACTATGTTTCTTTCTTTACTTCATCCAAGTATTAATGATTCCGACAACTACCTCATGACACCCTGTGGAATACTTAAGCAATTGCACATTTCAGCTTCACCAAAACAAATCCTCAAGTAAAAGGGAAATAAAACAGGAGAGTGAATATTGATTACATGTTCTTTGAAACAAAGTTAAGATCTGGTCCTTTATTATCATCAGCTTGACCTACCAATTCTAGGCACCCTAAATTAAAGTACTTATTTCCTATGCACAGTGCTTATCTGAATTCCACAGCATTTACACGATTTCCTTCCTCTTAAAACTAATTGAAAATATGAGCCAACCCTTAACCAAGAAAACATGTTCTAAAATTATTCAGCATTTACAAAATTCTTTCCTCAGAGGTAAAAGAGAACAGGCAGCAAATTAAAAACATCCCCATTGAATCACAACTGCTTTAAAATAAGTCACTCAATACATACTCCATAGATAAAATAAGAGGAAAGGATCTAATTATTCTTCTATTTGTGCTATATAATCCTGAAGGAAATACTCTGATGGGAACAGGACCACACTGGGGTATGTGAAAGCAGAATCAGTACCACAGAGTATTTGTTTGTTGGGATGGGCACAGGATTAGCAAAGACCTACTGACGCAGACAAGACTTTACGACCAGTTAATCACAGAGTTCTCTCAAAAAGATTACAGGAGACAAAGAGATTGAGGGGTCTCACGTGCTAAAAATCTTGGAACACAAGATATGATTTAGTTCTTCCTGAGTTTTTTAAACCCAGAAAGAACAACAAACCCTCCGGTAACCTCTGTCGTTCTCCAACACACACATATATTTGGGTACAAAAGCATATCTGTAAGGACACAATTCTATTATTGAATAATGACTTTTGAGCATGCCTGAATTCAGTTTATGGCAGGGACTGTTAAGACCTTCTTAATCCTCAAGCACTTATTTTTTTTTTCTGATAGGAAATTAGTTACTGTGAAGTTTTGTCAACATCTATTTCTTACCTCTGAACTGCTATGTCCCTGTGCCAGGATGAAAAGAAACTTCTCTATTCTTTCTGTATTTCAGAAAGTGTGGATATTCCCAGGGCTTAAGACAGACTTTATTCCTTCTTTTAAAACAATACCCTTACAGATAAATGTCTTTCCTACGAGACATCCTGTCAATAAACCTCAAGTGCTAATCTTGTCACCTTTTGGCGACAGTCTCAGGAATGCTTATTAAATGCTCAAGGGATTAAACTAAATCTCACCCGCAGACAGGCTTTCAAATTCTCAGTAACCCAAGTTCTCAAAAGAAAATTCCCTTCATTATCAAAATTAAGGTACTGTACTATGGAACTTGCAAGAAAATTATATAATCAAAGAAAATGTTCCATACTGTAACAATTTGCCTTCAGAGATATACATTAAAGTATAAGAGTTTAAGAACCTGTAAGAGAGAAATTACCTAAGACCTCTTGGGCCTAGCTAATGAAACCATAAAGCCATATATTTCAATTTAGCTGCAAGTATTTCCCTCCCTGTTCTGTATTTGAGTTTTAAATAACTCAGACAATAAGTATTTTGAAACAATGGGGTTTTTTACTCCTAAAGTTCATTTTGCTCTATTCTAAATTTCTATAAGCAGTAGTCTTTGAGATTTGTTTCATATTGAAGCACAGACCGTGTCAATTCCAGTAAAGTAGATCAATAATATAAGATTAGTTTGATTTAAATTTGAAATTGAAACCCAGGGGAGAAAACAGAACATTTGTATGGATCATTTGCATTACTTACCAAAAAAACCCAAAACTTTGTATTTTAAGAAAACAAATCCTACTAAACAATTTCCCAAGTACTGTTACAGTCTACTTCAAACAAGTAATGGCATTACAAAAAAAAAAAAAAAATAAAAAGAGATTTAGTAAACAGCATTCATCCAACATGAGCATTATCTATGACTACTTTAAAACTTAGTATTCATTTTCAGACTTTAGCTTCTGCCTTATAGACCGATACCAAAAGACAAAAGTAATGTAACTATTAATCAAAACAGAAAAAAACAGGCATAGTTCAAACATATAAAAACTCTAAATGGCTACTTACACATAATTTATTTTTATTAGTAAGACTCATGGTAAATGTTCTGGCTCATATGGTCCTTTTCAGAAACATCTCAGGATGTCCCAGAACATGAAACCAGCTTTGGTAGTGACTCAGTAAAATAGATGTCTACAGACATCCCAACATCTCCTTTTGGTATGTGTGGATGTGTGCGCGCTTAATTTGTAATGAAACACCCAGAAAAAAATCAAATCACTTTACACTACCATGACTGTAAAAATATTACTACCTGAGTAGTAACAGTAGACTTAATACAGAGGTACAGTTTTTGGAAAGCACTACAGATTTTTAGCACGAATTTTTTTACCAAATGGTGTACAGTTACTAAATATCAGATCAGATAAAATATTTTAAAATTAACAGGCTTTACAGCAGTTATTTGAGGTTTCAGTCTATGGAGTGAGAGGGGAAATCTTCCTTGGAGTCATGATATGACCTAAATGCAGTTCTTAGTTTAAGCAGAATTTCCAGGAAAAAAATGAGCCCGTTGAAGGACAATTTCTGCTTCAACAGTTTGACATTGCAAAATGCCTTTTCTCTTGAAAGAGACTGCCCCAAAAGTGCTTCCTCATCCAGTGCCAGTAACTTTCACTTTGTTTTTCTTCTTTTTAAGTAGGCAGACAGACAAGCATTAATTAGGAATATTTTTTCAAAAGTAAAAAAAGCACAGACTTTAAGCTTCCAAAAATTAAAATAAATATTATCTTAAAAAATTGTCCTATAATATAAAACTCTTTAAAATATTATAAAATAGGGGGTTGCTGCTTGCAGCTGAATATGTTCATTAAAGTGCAAGATTTGTACTAATCTTCTGCTTTACTAACGTAACTGCAAAAAAAACCTTGTTAATCTTATAATGACATGATAAAATACTCTTGGATTCCATAAGTAGATCCAATATCCACTAACGTGCTTGATTATGTCTCTAAAGAATAAAGCTTCTTCCTGATAGCTGCCTATTACACAGTACATTCTCAATTTAAAATACTTCCAAAGTGCCTTCCTGTTACTACCTTGCAAATTTATATTTTCCAAATTGAAGTAATACAGCAGCATTTTTCTTACTTCAGATTACAGCATACCTCAAGGTTCAATAGCACTTTTTAGCTCTATAGCCTTACATTATTTTGCCCCACAAGGCTTTCTTAAACACCAGAGGTTTTAGATGGCCCAAAGCATATGGCCAGGTCAATCCTACTGCATTACTAAGAGACAGTAAAGGTATTTTTAAAGCTGTCCATAAATATTACACAGCCCTTTAGGTTACGTAAAAGAACATTTCCAACGATGGATACGGTGTGTGTCCAAGGGGAAAGCAATCTCCAGTTCAATAGGTCTGGCAAGGCTTCCACAAAAAAAGATTGATCTGTCTAGGGACTTTTTACCTCAAACTGCCTTCAGGACGACAGTTCAAAGTGCCACAATGCAGCTGCAGAGCGACTGTCACAGAGGAGCTAACGGAGCAAGTGCTGCTTCAGACATCAGCCCTCACATCAGCCCGATGACAAGAGAACAGAGCAGTGGCATGAGCTGGTAATCACCCCACTGCCACCTTCCCAACCTAATCCAAGCAGGAAGAAAATAATCCTTCTGAATCCTGCTCTACTTGACAAGCTTAAAAAACAGAAACATACATAAGACCAGAATAGGAAATCAGAACAAAAAAAAAAAAAAAAGGTAACCAGAGCATTTTTCCTGATGTACACTTACACTGTTTTCCCCCAAAGTTACAGCAATTCAATACAACTTGTTTTCCACTTCTTTAAACTCGTATTTTTGCTGTTAGGATCACACAGCTGATCAAATTAATACTGGGGTTTGAAAACTTAATTTTATGGCTGATCCTTATTTTTATATCTATATTTTATATACATAAATATTCTATACATTCATTTACATTATTATCCACATGGTGGTGTCCATTTTATGCAATACAGAAGCATCATCTTCCTTTTTCCTTCATTTGAAGTTGCTGATTTTTACATGCAAATTGTATCTAAAGTAGCAGCCAGTGTTTTGGGCCAGGAGGATGTTAGTTTACACAGTGTTTAAGCAAAATAAGGCTTCAAATTCTAATTGGTGTCTAATTGAACACTAAAGCTGTAGTAGCAACCAAATATAAAGAAAACACAAGACAAACAGAAGCAAGTGTACACAGATGCTGATATCTGGAGATGGGAATTTTCATGGAATGAAATGAAGAAAATAAAATAGGCAAAAAGAAGGGAAAGGTATAAAACCTATGATGAAGTAATTAACACTGACAGAAGAATCACAGCTGCAGAGTTCTGCCGCCTGAACAGCACTAAGAGTTGCTTTTATACTGTATCTTACTAAAAATGTCACATTTTCTTACAACAAATCTCTGTCCTAAGGAGTAAGCAATTTAGGAATAGAGGAATATTTTAAGATCTAGAAGACATTCTTGCTATAAACAGTTTAGTCCCATATGTTCACTCTGACTATCCATCCATTTGACAGTCTTCTCAACACATCCACCACAGTATAGTCATAAAGCTGCAAACACCAAAAAATTATATTAATGAAGACACGAAATTTACATTGATATCAAGCTTCTGAACAGATGTTCCACAGTAATTAAACATTCCTAGAGTAGGCTAAGGACAGAAATTAAGTCTGTGGTAGAATCCAAAGCTCTACTCACATAATGTGCAAGCATTTTCCACGTCATTATTTGTTCCGTATGATTCAGTTTGTTAAATGCATCAACTGAGGATTAGAGAAACCTCAGGGAAAACAGCACAGTACAGAAGCATAAAGTATGTTACAGTATGTTAAAAAATCCAATCAGATTTGAAGTTTACCTAAATAGAAAATACATATACCCTATAATTTCAGAGAGAGGGAAAAAAATTATATAAAGAAGGAAAAGAACCTATGAACTGTTGATCACCAGGGGAAAAAGTATGTCATTTACTGGGACATGCAGTAATACTCTCTGGTCAGTACCTGTTATACGTGACTTGGCAAAAGTTGTCTTTATTCCATGATTGGAAACATCAGCCTATTGTCTCATACACATAGAAACTGAGAGCATCCTATTGCATCAACAAATAGAAGCAAATGCAACTAAAATTGGAGAGCAAAAGTGTATTTTTTTCTTCTTCTTCTTCCAAAACAAGCATGTATGTTTGTTTTACTGCGCAGTCACTGAAGGAAATAGTTCACCCATTTTTACTTACTGTGAGATTCTAGATCCTTCCATAATACAGGATTCAAAGGTACAGGTACGGGAAGGATTCAGAGAACTCAACAAGCATTAAGAAAGAAGAGGTGTGCGCCGAGTTTTCATACAGAGAGCAGAAGGAAACTCCCCTAGGGCTGCTTAGGGAAGAGCTCTGCCCTCAAGCCAGCTGATACTTTTACAGGGCTATAAAAGCAGGTCAGTGGGCAAACCAGCCAAGAGAGGAGAAGGCTGTCACAGAGAAAGGAGCTCCTGGACTGAAAGCTTGGCTTCTGTTGCCAGACTCCAGCTGAGAAAGAGCTGGAACTTAATGCTAAAATTAACCTTCACCAGGAAGCTAGCCAAAAGAAGCCTGGGCTGATAATATCCACTTGTGTATCTGGAAATACTCAGTCTCTGTCTCCTTCTCCTCAGGGGCCAATAAATTCTCCGAACAAAACAGCTTGACTCTTGGACTCTTCTAAGCAGGACTCACACTCTTGTGAGACATCCATTGAAAAGCTTTTGCTCCCACTGTATTTATTTACTGTGATGTAATTCAGAATGCAATAGGTATTTTCCAGATAGTACATACAGAAATACCAAATAGACTAACACGTAATTCCATTTATGACAAGAGGAGGCAGACATTCATTCGTAACAAGCTAATGCTTCTTATAATGCCAGTCTGTATATATGAGGGCCAGATTTTCAAGCTGGATTGGTTGGGTACCTACATCTCACAATATTTTATGAGTTACAGGCTGATTACTGAGCTTTTTCTGAAGTCTAGCCCAATTTGCACATTGAGAGCACCTGAACTACTTGTCAAAGTTAACCATGAAAAATCATACCTTTCTCCTCAATCCTACCTTTCTGGTGCTTGAAAACATCTGGTGATATTTTACTCATGGCCAGTTTTGTACTATTCGGTGTATATGCCTATAAAATAGCCTATGTTGGCTCACACAACAATTTTAAAGAAGATTTAGCATGAAAATATGTTACATTGTGTCATATGCCAGTGAGAGAAGTACATATACTCTAATATACTGTAATGGAAATTCACATGGAGGGAAAAAAAAAGCTGCTTTGGCATTCTTGCACTTTTAATTCAGATCACTGAAGTTGAATGTGATTTTTAGTGTGTATCTTGTCATTCCTACTACGTCTGTATCAATTGGGAAGACTTGGGGCCCTCTGCCCAGATTGAAAAGTTACAGCACATCTCATAAAAAAGTTAACAGATGGTGAGAAGAGAGAGGCAGCTGACAAGCTGTACGGACAAGTGTTGGGCAACAGGGAACACTGAAAAGGGAAGCTACAAAAGAAATTGAGTAAGAATAGGCACCTCGAGAGGCTGCAGAAAGAGAGTAGGAGCCAGTTCGACAGTAGCTCGGGAAGTTTTCCAGAGCAGTGAACACAGAGAAATCAAAAGGCTGGACAAGGACAGGGAGTAACAAGAGGTGTATGTTGTGTGCAGTGCTTTAAAATACAGAAATATATAAAGGGAAATAGATGTATAGAAAAGGAAAAACAACATAAGCTGTAAAATAGATGACCAGTCTGTTCTGATTTAGTTTGGATATCCAAAGTATTACAAGAAAAACACTAAAAAGCATATTACCTTACTTTTAATTAAATTTCACTTTTTAACATGTTATTAAAATCAATGTAGTTATTAAAGAGCAATATAGTCATTTTACATCCTTAGGAAAATTATTAAGATAGGAAAACAGAGAGAGATCCAGAAAAAAAATATCTCAATTACTGAAAAGAGCCATAACCTCGAGTTCTGAAAAACAGGCAGAAACCTTACAAACTGCTTCATTTCAAAGTGAAAAGGTTGAGTAGGTTGTGATGTGGAGAGGCTGGAAGCCTGACTTAATCCCTAGAGAAAAAGTGATGTTTTCATTCACTGTAAGAATCTCCTTCAAATCCTGCTTGTGGGCAGTGGAACATACTATAATACTCTAAGATCCTTTCCAGGACTGCCTATGTTACCCAGCAATGAAAAACCTATGGTAATTGAATTTCCTTTCCCATTTGAAGGCTATCCAATCACTGAATAGATGACTCTGTCAATCTGATTTCATGCTACCCATTTTCTAAGATTTACACTGTCCAAAATAATCTATCCTCATTTGTGATATTTATACCTTCAGAATGTTAAAATAAAAAACTAAGCTCTATTGACTTTAGACAGATACCCAAACCCGACAGGTCTCTAACCATTCTTCTCGTCTGACACTTTCACATTTCCATCACTCTTCTGACCACGAGCTGTCTGAAATCACACATGGTTTTTCAGGTGGGATGACACAAAAGTCATTTAGAGAGCAGTTATCGTCTTTTGCTCCACTACCCATTATTTCTGCAGACAGAATATTGGCAATTTTCACTACCACATCCCATCTGAAATACTTTTCTAAACTGTATTAATCACTGCCTTCAGCCTCTTGGCATTAACACTCCAAATTTCATTTTGGGCTAGTCATCATCTCCTTTTGCCCATCTGCATTCAAGGGTGGCTGGCTTTTTTTTTTTCCCTAATTGAAATTAGGGAAATTTCAATAGAAGAATATTTTCTAAATAAAAGTGCTGAGGAAAGTTATATCTGAGATAAAAGTCTGCCTTCTCACTCCAAATAAGTCCCTCTCATCTTAACTGCAGTTGTTTTTATTCTTTTTGATAGCTCTTCAATCAACTTAAATAACCTTTTTTATTACCTAAAGTATTTTTTTCACTTTTATTCTTGCTCTCTTGGATTAATTTTTTTTTCATATTCAATCCAGAATTATTCTTTATAATAAAGTATTTCAAATCTAGAAAGTCACTGCTCCACTGAAATACCATACACTTCCTGGAAGCAATCCAGTTAAGGAATTGACACCAAATTTAAACTCTATCATAATTTGTAGTATCCCGGTTTTTCTTTCCTATTTTTCATACTTTAGTTTATGTACATGTGCACTGTAATACTTTCAAAATATCTGTTTTATTTTTACTAACACCACTGTATATTTCTATTGATGGCTTAAGATTACTCTTTAAATCACCAGCTTGAGTGAAAGAAAAGAATACCTTTATTTCCTTTCCTGGAAAGTTTAAAGAGGTATTTAACATGTTTTGTAAGGTTTGAATTTGAAACTCAATACATTTCCCATTTAAACAACTCCTGTAGTTTTGATTCCAATGCAAAGCTGTAAAAGATACAAGAGTCTAGACAAAAGCAAAATAAATGCACACTTAAACATCATCCCACCGTTCCACAGGACAGTGCAACTCAGACCATACACAACTCAGAAGATAGCAAATGCCTAATTGCAGCATGCTACAACTAATTTTGTCAGAAGACCTGGCCATAAATTACATTATAACCATAGCTTTAGATCTCCTTATACGAACAGTTTCACAACATCCCTTTAACACAGAATTGTGTGACAATATTAAACGTATTTGGTATAAAGACTTCAAAAGTACAGACAGATGATTCACTCGAGAGATAATGTTAGTTTTGATTGTTTCAGAACACAGAAATCCCAGTATACTTTTGTTAATTGAGAAACTTTCAGATAAATGTGCTGCTCCTAATTTGAAATGATAAATTAATTGCATAGAACTTGTAAATCACAGACACTTCACACCTGAAGGGAAAAAAATTGCAAGTACAGTGCTTTAAAACTGCTCAATCGTATTTAGTCCTTAATTACATATCTTTTTTCAGTCTTACAAATTTTTTTGAGATTTCCAGTATTCTCTTATTTCCCAGTTTTCTTGTAAAATATTCTACTTAATAATATAATATTTCATCAAAATCAACAGAGGAAAAATATTAAACTTTACACTACTTTACTCTCAAATTAAGGCATAAAGGGGCAGAAAGGTTGAAAAGGGAGGAGTAATGCCCTAAAAATTGAAATTCGTTTTAAATGAAAAAATTTTTAAAAATCTGTAATAGCAAAAAAAATTTACATTGAAAGTAAAAATAACAGCCCTGTCCCCTCAGTACTACAAATAATGGATATACGAATTCAATACAGCTAGGTTGATTTCTACTATAAGAGCACCCTGGCCTTAGAAAGCACATTTAAAAGGTTGCAATGGAGAATCCAGTTTCACATGGTATTATTTTATATAAGTTTCCTGAAGTACCAGTGGTAAAAAGTAGGAAAAAAAACCCCATAGCAGCGAAGCTGAAATGGTTAGGCTGTAATTAATCAGAAATAACAATATTCTTTCAATTGCAAAGTTTCCTTGTAGGTCCTTGGTTACAGAAACCATCTATATTCATATATAAGGGACAGTGGAATACATTTACATGAAAGAAAAGCTTTGCAGAAGGATAACAGATCCCTGCCCCCTTTCTTGAGAGATGTCTTTTCTAAATCATTCTAAATTAACATATGGTAAATGTACGTAGGTTTAGACCCATTAAGAGTTGAAGTGTTCAAAATGTTCATCGGAGAACTCAGATTCTTGTTACTGTGAGATGTAATTTAATATTTTCACTATAGCTGCACCAGAGACAATGCACATATTGAGTTTCACCATTAGTTACTGCAGGCCAGACACAGTCTTTCTACATATAAACTATCAAAGCACCACTAAACTTAAACTGAAATGTTAAACGCAGCAACTTGGATGTCTTTAATCAACATCTGCTGAACAGTTTAGTTTCTCTACAGCAGCAAAGGTAAGACAGCAATGCTTTTATGGAAATGGCTGAATAGGAAGTTTTCTGTAATCTGATATGGTTTTGTGTTTAAGATAGTTTGCTTTTGGTATGCAAAATGTCCTTTTCAAAAAAAAAATTCACTGAATTTCCTTTATCTTGTATCTCCTCAAAACTGGCAGGTTCGTACGTGAAACAGCCTCACTAATACCATCAACTACACAAAAATAAAGGGAAATTTTTGTGAAGTACATCTATGACACACGAATACTTTTCTCTCTGAATCAGTTTTTCATTAGGTCATTGATGCCTATAATTTATTAACCAATTTAGCCATCCTTATCCATTTGGCTTCCTTCAGGTTTTTTCATTTATTGTAAAAGCTTTGATGAAAGGATCTATGAAGAACACTCACTGTCCCTTTGGCAATTACAGGAAAATCCTGAAGATTCATTCGGAGGTAACCTGCTGCTATGATGTCAGTGACACCGACATACTCATACTATACCAAAATGTCATTTTTTTTTCTCTGATTTATGTTTCTTTGCTGGACAATGAGAAGTTTCAGCAACTGTCAGATGCAGTTCTCTCCCACTGAGTTTCACATTCACTCCCCGAACCACGTGCCCCTCCGCATGGTGGGGTTTGACAGACACTGGAGAAAATCCTCACAAGAGTGGTGATTTAGGAGCTTGAAGTTAAGAACACTTGCAAGTCCTTTAGAGATGATGGCTATATCAATGTATTACACAGATTGACTACTTCATCTCTCTACTACTGCAAGCATTAGCATTATTACAAATTAATTTTTATCAGGCTTTCTCCTCAAGAACCTGCACTTAATTTTAACTGTAAAACTCTCCTAAAAACTTGAGCATCACATGACAATATAGCTACAGTGGTCTGACAACACCTCCATTTTCAGTCTGCCATTCAGATGATGGACAGTTTGGAGGTTTTAAATGATTGAATGATGGCAAGGTGAATGCCACAGAACTGTCAGAGACAGAGCTACCTGTCCCTGGGTGTATCTTCTTCCCCCTGCACAAAGCGGGAATGATTTATAAGGACTCATGGAAGGTGTTGCAATCCAAAAATTTCAAGACAGAGGATGAATTACATTTCATAAATTGACAGTACACAGAAATCAACAATAGCTGAGGTGTGCAAACAGTGAGAACTGATGAACACGAAATGTCATATAAGAAATTTTTGTAATTCTAATTATTGTAAATCTAACACACCAAGACAAGCTCCCATGGACAGTTTACAGGGATGACCTCTTTTGCAACTAAATTAGCAAACTCCTGTTTTCTATTACTATATTCTATTTCTATACTTTGAAGTCCTTCCCATTTGTTCAGCTGTTTACTATCACATTCACCTCCCGACATTCAAAGAATCTCAAGAGTCATGGATTTTTATTAAATAAACATTCAAACCAAACTATTTATGGATCCCATGACAGCCACAACAAAATCTCAGACTTAACCATGAATAAAGATTTTAGTATAGGACACAGCAGGTATTTCACTCATATTTAAATTATGCTTTTAACACCCTCCCAGTCCTGTCTGTCAACAAGCTTCAAGATGAAGACTTGACAGATTCCTGTGGACCTTTAGCAGCTTCTCCCTCAAGATCAGCAGAAGGCTCTACAGAGAGCAGCGTGCAGAGGTTCCCAGTACAGTCACTCTGGCATGGGGTTAAGCACATAGCAATAAAGGACTCTGTGCCTTTCTGGGGACATTAATGCAGATTTCTGCTGCCAAATTAAGGCATCTCTTAGACAATAAATATAGTGGGACTGATTTTTCTCCCCGATAAGTAAAGGGGTTTGCTGGCCTTATTACCTTTAGCAAATCTACTGCCGATTTATTCTTAAGTGAATGGTAAATAAGCCCAATATTTCTTTCATATAAAAAGATTACACAATGTTATGCCATTTTTCTTTTTACTTTCCAAGAATTGCTTTACTCCCTTCTCTTTGTTTTGCTTTGATCTTAGAACTGTGCCTGGCTGGGCGTGAAAAAATTAAAGTCAGGTGTGTCAGAAGGAAGTGAATTAGATTCAGATTCCATTCTAAAGTTGGACTTATTCTACTCATATTCAAGCATACAACTGCTGATTCTCCCACCAAGAAATACACACTACTTGGCAACAAGAAAATTATCAAAGCAATCTGACCAAATTGGCACCACTAGCTCTGGCCACATCTGGTAACAATAATATGAAGGGAGAAGTATGAAGATAACAATTCTCATTTATTGTTACCATTAAACTTATCTGCATGCATACTCCTGAGTCTTTGAACTTCGTGATTTCATAAAGCCAATAAGAGCTCCACTCAAAGGTGAAGGGTGATGCTTTTCCAAATGTGATTAAATATCCAATTTACTAAGGTATTAGAGTCTCTAGTCACAGAGTGCTCAGTCAGAGGACAGCAGTGGAATACCACCAGGAAAGCACAACTGCCAACATCAAGGAGCTCTAGAAAAGTATAAATTAATGTGGTTGATTCTATGCCAGCGGAGGGGTAGAGTTTTAATATACTACAAAATTGCTAAAACCCAACTGCTAATGCATAACCCTACATTTTATATTTAGTAGGAAATGTTTCCTTCTTATTTCCAGATATAACAAACTTGGATATACATTAGGTAAAGCTGCAGATCAAGTGTAACTGCCTATCCTAGCAAGCAGATGAACAAAGGCAGTGGGATCTGTTTATTTCAGGATTAGGCAAGGATGATTTATCAGATTAATAAATTATGCAGTCGCTATATTGTTGAATATTTCACACATCAGACTATAAAAAAATTAATCTCTCAAATGAAATCGTACATAAAATGTATCATTTCTGAATCATTTAAGATTTAAAATTGTTTTCTCATGGGGTTTACTGCATATAATTAACAAGCTGATTCATTTATTTTCCTAAGGAACTTTTCATAAAATTATGATTTGAGATCTGCCTGTCCCTGTGAATCCCCCTCATCAATGTCTGGGTCAGTTACTGAAGGTGAGAAGCCACCCAACCTCCTTCCTCCCTGCCACAAATCAGTCACCTGGAGCATGGACCTTGAAAGAGCTTCCAAGAAAAAGATCATCATGTAATAAGACATACCAGCCTTTTGGGCTTGTGCAATACTTTGCTCCATGCACTGCTTCTTGGGGGATCCAATTTCACGTCATTTCAATGACTTGTAAAGGATTCGGTGCTAAAATGGTGGCAGGTACAAAACCAGCTGAACCTGTCATGTTGAGACAGTGGGGAAATAGCCAGGCTGCCACTCAAAGATGCAGTTCCAAGAGCAAGGAATCACATGAATACACCCTCACTCAGCAGCTAAAAATTCTAAGTGAGTTATGACAGCAGGATACCTCTCAATGTAAAATTATTCTCAATTACACTTATAAAACTCCCCCTTATAATTTTCAATTCAAATCAGTAGACGTCTGTTACATTTTTTGGAAAGAAATTTCATTTCTTCCAAAAAATATATATTTCTCCTAAACAATTCTGATTTTCCCTGATTCTTTTTCAGATATATAGGTAGCCATCAATTTCCCTAAGTAATTCCTGTATGGTCTACTGCACCTCCAAATATGACAACTTCTACTTTCTTTTTGCCCAATCACACTACACATAACTGAGTTCTTTCACACTTCAAAAGAAATTTCCCCCAACTCTATTAAAAAGAAAATACTACTCTTCACACAGCTTAAAATTCCCAGCATGTGAGCTGGCTGTTTCCTCAGCATGAATAGAACTTAATATCTTATTTAAAGACAACTTTGTTAATTAGTATTGACATTTCAGAGCTGAAGGGCAGCTTCCTTCCTCCCCAGCAGCACTGGTGTCACACCAGCAGTGTGAAACCCTTATGTAAGTGCCTCATTAAGCTCAGTGCCACTTTGCAGATGACACACTGTGTCTAGGAGCACTTGTGTATGCTGTGAACAAGCTGAGTGTTCAACGATCCCATTCTCCTCATCATGTGAGGAACCCTCTCAAAACCAGCTAGCACAACTTGATCTACAATAACTTACTATTGTACTGTAAACAACTGCAGTCAATGTTTCTTCTTACTCGAGAGTCCATGACTTACAATACACCTGATATTCAAAAATTACCATGTTTACAGAACTGGCATCTGATAAAAGCTTCTAAATTTTGTAATCTCATGAAAATATATTTGAAGAATTTGGTGATTTTCTCCTACAAAGATAAGTGCTTATTTTCAAATAGGCCAGTAAGCAGAAGTATGTAATCCAACTGTTCTCCTTTTGAAGGGTAGCCTTGAAAAAGAACAGCAGTAACAAGCAGGTCATCAAGAATAGAGGAGGGGAGAACAACACAATCTGGACTTCTAGCCTCAGTGGGTACAAAATTCATTGGAAAGGACAATTGATTCAAGCACAGGCCGGAAAAGTTTATAATGATCCTGAATTTCAATGTGCAAGGATTTACCTAGGCTCATAGGTAAATGAGTCTAGGTAAATCCTTGCACATTGAAATTCATTGCACATTGAATCCAGCTTTAGGCTGGATGAACATTCAGGTTGGCATCACTAAGTGAATGAATGTTAGGTCACATATTTCTAGTGATCTTTTATAAACTGTAAAAACTTAGTAGTGTAATGTGCTGGAAAGAATGGGAAATTAAGCTAAAGAAAAGTGAAAATGATCCCTGGCTCTGATCTTAAGGACCCTGTTCTCAGTGTCTCTGTGTACAGGTCGAGAGCATCCCAACAGCTGTTCTGGTTAGGCTTAAGGGGGATTTGTGTTCAGTCCCAAAGTTGCATTTGATTGTGCAGAACCCTTAAGGACACATTCTTCTGATAATGCATTGGGATCAGTAACACCACCACCCTGGATGAACAATTGACTATTTTTAGTTCAATTTCACTTTCAGACTGTTCTGAAAAGTATACCATGATTTGGCAAAGCTACAAGCATAAGTAGCCAACAAAGTACAATTTTCTAGTACTCAGTACACTGAACATTGTACTCTTAAAATGGACATATACTATTACGAGATTCAATTCTTAAATAATACAACAGTTTATAGTCACCATAGCAGCTTTGTAACATCAAAACTTTCATGCTACACCAGGAAGACTCCCTAATTTTCTTTTTTTTTAACACCTGAAATCTACAGTCAGAACATGGATCTGTTCTGCAGAACAACTGGTTCGGAATTTTTCATCTGACTCCAGAAATACAACAGATCTCTGATTTGTGATTGCAAAGCCCCAGCTCACATAACAGCCTATTTACAGTGTTCTGATAGAATTTGACGAAGTTAATAAAAAATGTCCTTTGTCATGCCCTGACCCCTTTCTGGGAATATGAAAACATGCTCCTAGCTGATTCTATCAGCAATGTGCTTGCACATTCTACTCGTTGCCTGCATTAAGCAGTAACACTGATGCAAATTTCTCAGCACAAGAGTAGGACTCCTTTCTTTACACCAATCACTCCTAACCTGACCACATGTACATTTCCTCTTTTTTAGAAGAGGGCCAACAGCAATGCATCCAATTAACTGTGCAACACAATTTAACACAAACTGGACAATATCACCAAAAGCGCATAGTCCAGCCACTCCATGTACAGATTCCAATTATTACACGAGAACTAAGACTTTATGACATTTCCTACAAATGCTAATTAGCTGGTAGGTTAAGGCCCTTAGTCATGTAGCACTTCATCAATCACAAAGCTTAAACTATTAAAGATGGAAACTGTAACATTTTACATGAAAAGTTATGTAGCAAGTCAAGGTAGAATATTATATTAGCCCCCTTTAGCCGGTGTTCTTTTATGATAGTCCCCACAAAAGAATTTCCACAAGCTCCTGTCCTAATGTGATCCAGGTCTACATCTTGTACACTGTTCCTGTCCCAACAGCTACTGTTTGCAACACTGAGACTCCTAACTTCAGAGTATGTAACTGGAGTTTTTAAGTATCTGCAGATTCCTAGAGGACAAAACACTCCACTTCTACCTACTGTACAAAAGGCAAAATTTGGGAGCAAAAAGGGACATCATCCAGTTCAGCACTTTTGCCCTCCAGCCTACAACTTGGCCAAATTCATAGAACTGGGCCATTCTGGTAAGAAATACATAAAGATTTCTGAGGTCTGCCCCTCTGCATGCTGAACTGACAGATATGAGGTGTAAGACTAGCTTTGCCAGGTTAAACAAGGCTATTAAAACAGCATACCCAACTTTACTGGCACTAAAATGGAACAGTGGTGCCAAAGGTTCTAAAAGAAAGAAATATTAAGTAATATTGCACCTCTGACATTGACATAAGTTTATTATTACTCCATGCCAATCTACCTTGATCCAGATCCTCTAAACACGTGCTGCTCCAGTGCTGGGCCTCCCTTAAGCCTGCAAATTATACTGAATAGTGCAGCAGTTTTTCAATTTGGTCAAAAATTACACCCAAATCTCTGCATGGAAGGACAATGCACCATCAGATCCTTATCTAGCCCATAAACATTTCTGTAACTGCTTACCCTGTGTTTGTTCCCATGGCATCCCACGGGCCTCACCACAGCTGTTTTAGGTTTTTCTTCCACATCTTTGGTAGGGAGCCCTCAACAGAACCTGTCCTGCCCTCCCAGTGTGACAGCTATCCAGAAAAGAGAAGGAACTGCTCCAGTTTCCAATGGGAGTTTTACAGGGTTTGGTTTTGTTTCCTTTGTATTTTCTTTTCCATATAGCAGATAATGTATATAAGAGAAGGAATACAGATTAGAAATTGCACATTTCCAAGTTACATATTCCTTCCTACTCACTTTCAGGTTATTACTGACAGAAATATTTTTAGGCACTATACACAAATTCTTCCTTCTTCAGTTACTTGAGTACAACCATTAAAACAAATATTATTTTAGGCTGAGTGAAGTACTTCGGGCTGAGTGGAGAGAGATGTAGCCATCTATCTTGCATCAACAACTGAAGGCAGGAATACAACTGGTTATTCACAAGTCTCATCTCAAAAGTAAACAAAAATACAAGGGTATAAAATTTGGTCCTGAGTAGAAAGAAGAAAATGGAGGCAAGCATTATAATATTACAGTCAGAAGACTCTGATGTCCAGACAGAACCTGTAAAGAAGAACTAGAAGCACTTCCTTCATTTTCAGAAGGATGTTCAGGAGAGTAAGCCAGAACCAGAGCAGTCCTGGATGATGGAGGGTATGTAAACACAGGACAATCCACTCTGAGGCCCAGTCATTGTTCCACCTCCTGAGTGTCATAGGAAATGGTCCATCCTCCTTTCCACTCCCTAAATTCTCCACATCTATGTGCACAATGAGAACAAGTTTCTAAATCCCCAACACAGACATGTCTGGCTGCCATCCCAAAGTGAAATCAATACTGGAAGAAGTGGCCAAAAGGTCAGATGATGAGCAAAAACTGGAGGAAAGCAAAAGTCATGTGCAATCCAGAAAGTAAAAGATAAAATGATAATTAGATTAAAATAAAGGATAAAATTACTGTAATTAGGATAGATTAAATACTTTTCTATCAAAATTTATTCTTAGCTATGCTTGCAATTGGAGAGGCATGTTGTCAAAACTGGAAAAAATTTGGACTGGACAATTTTTTCTCAAAGCACAGCACTCACTACTACATTCTCTGAAAACCACTGAAAAGGGACTGCTCAAAAATACTGCTATAACAATGCTACAGCACTAGGAATTAGTACTACACATAGTCCAACACACTTCTGCAATAACACACAACCACATGAACAATCTGAGTGTGCTCCAAAAGGAGCTGTGCTCCCTTTGCCTTTGGCAGAACAGAGGACTATGCAAGGTGTGAATGCCCTGGGACACTGCTTCATCTGGTGAGGGTAAAGTTATCTAGGACTGAAAGGCACCAATGCCAGGAAAGCTTCTTGGAAAAAAAAAAAAAGACAGACAAAGAACATCTTCCCTTCTGCATGCAAGTATTGTGACCCAGAGATGAGATTTCATCTGCTGCCAAGGACACCGGAATGCTCAAGGACACTAAACATGAGAAGTCATGATCTAATAAGAAGTCATGATCTAATAATGCCAAAATGAAGCTGAACAGTTGGATTAACCAGACAAGTAGATTGTTATTTTTTTTTCCAGATGAATGTAAAAGCCTGGGTTTGCATTGGTGACATACAGGATTTTCTACTTCAGAATCGTACACCAGGCACATGAAAAGTAAACACTGAAAGCATCATTTATAGCATCAGACTCTAGATTTACTTAAATAAGGGGTGAGCCGAGCAGGACAATATTTCAATCAAATTTCTCTTTAGTCAAATGATTTGTGACTGAATATTGGAAGAGAAACACAAGTGAAATAAAGATCCAAATCTGAAAATATAACCTAAGGGTAGCTTTAAAAATGTATTTTCCAAATACAACATTCTTCTCCTATAAACAAAATAATGGTACAATGACAATCTGGCATTATTAATTTTGGGCATGCTAATATCTACACATTAAAAGAATGTGGCTATTAAAAATGCTTCAGAGAAGCAAATCTACACATAACTTATGGGCTAAAAACATAACATTTTTTGCCTTTTTTTTAAAGTATGCTTCAAAATTCATTCTTCTCTAAGTAAACCCAGTATTTAGCCCATAGCAGAAAAACTGAACTTCACAAGTCTCCCAGTGAAGGGAAATTATCTCCCAAAAAAAAAATGCTACTGGAAGTGCTACTTCCAGTTTTTAAAAAAATCATTTCAATACTAACTCTGATTTTGCACCCAGCTGTTAGCAGGATTTATCTCTTTGTATACTAGAGCTCATGTGGCTATGACACATTTTACTCTGTGATCTAGTGAAGAGAAAGAGTGCAGTTTGAGTATGATTATGTCCACTAAGAAGTAGGTGCAAAAGAAGCAAGACCATCTGCACACCCTGATACAATGGGCATGATTTATTAAAAACAGGAAAAGCATTAATCTGCATATTTCTGAGGACAAAGCCATGACAGTGCTGGTAGCTCTGTGATAGTTACTCATCACAGAGCTTTCACCACTGAAGACGCGTTCCTCTTACTGACCCATTTCCTCAAGATCTACGTACAAGAGGAATTGTAAACTGTTGGTTTGTTCAGGGGTTTGGGGGGTTGTTTCAGAATGCAAACAATAAGAAAAGATGCATTCTGTTCTTCAGAATGCTCCAGAAACGTCCAAAACTATTAGCATTCAGCACAGGATAAAAGCCTTGAAGTTTGCTTTCTTTTAGTTCATCAGCATTGCTAACGACAAATATTCAGAAATAGGATTAAAGTGGATGTGTACTTATATTCCAGTTTCGATAGGCCTTATTTCCCAGGCCTGGAAAAGCAGCCTTCTCAGTTTCTGGAAAATAAGGACTTGGCTTTTTAAATTCGGTGCTTAAGCAATTGCAGACAGAAGCACAACCAGACCATGTGAACCCTGCATGGATCCTGGAGGAAAACCACAGTAACATGAACTACCTACATAATAACAGAGTAAGGAGGAGCAGACATTCTTTGAGTGGCTGTAAAAGGAGGGAAGAACAGTAAAATACATGTGATGCCAGGAACTTCTCCCCCATTTCTTAGTATGCTCACAAGTGCATCTCTATATGATAAACAGTGACACCCAGGACACAAACAGGGCACACCTGGGAGCATAAACACTTTTTGTGAGCGTGAGAGAAAAGGATAGGGAAATGAACACTCCACTGCTGTATGCAGAACCCTTGCAGAGCTGCCTCCACAGGAAATCCCCTCCCCACTCCCCCAGGTGGAAACTGTAATGATTGAATCCAACTTCCCAAAGAGAGCAAATGCAGTTAGTTAAATCTGTGGAAAATTAGAACTAAGACTATTTGGCTGCTTGGAGGGAGCCTCCCTTCTTAATGTCTTTAGACCACAGGGAAAGCAGATAACTCACTTAATTTAGGTTCCTTCTCCACTCCCCTCCTCTCCCCCCAGAAAAGAAAGCCCTTCAGACTAAAAATTAAGTATCCTGATCCTTTAACAGGCCCACACATTTTATTTACATTGTTTGGAAAGAGAAGTAATCAGTGTTCATAAGGATACTGGAATCCCTCATGTTGAAGGATAAGAAGTTTTACCAGGATTTTTAGTACTTCCATTTAACTCCAATAATTTTGTGACTACTGCAGCATCTAATACTTTTCTGATAAAATATATATAAGATATAATACTATAAAAAAGTACCCATGGATAACAGTAACACATTTTATTTTAGAGAATTTTACTATTACAGACTGCCTGCATCTTTTTAATATATTAAAAGTAATACACTTTAAGAAACAGAAGTATTTCCTTTAAACGTGCCTCAAAACTTGTACAACATATCCTTTCATCACTGATCTTACCTTCTTCTGAAGGACATTAATTTTTCTTTCTTTTACTTCCAACATGTCTTTCATATCTCGAATTTCTCCAGCAAGGGTTCCTTTCTCTTCTGTGAGGTCTTGAAGTTGTTTTGTTTTTTTATTCAGAAAGGTTTCTTTCTCTTCCAATCGTAACCGCAAGGCATCAACCTACAGTGAGTAAATCAAACATATTTAGGGCTCAGTATAGATCGTTAGCATATTTTTTGTAATACTCTTTTATTCACACTTAAGAGATGTTTTGTTTCTCTTCTATGCAATTTTCCAAACTGAACTCTAAGACATTGTTTTACTTGTTACACTTTTCTCCAGTGTTTATTTCACAAGTCTCTTACCAAATGGGTCTGACTATTTTTCTGTAGTAAGCACAAAACCCCATAAAAAAAAAATAAGGGATATTCAAGGATTTTCCTAAGCAAAATGCTCTGCATACTTAACTGGTGGGGTTTTTTTTCTTTAGAAAAAACAAAAAACAAAACCCAAAAGAATTCCAGCAGCCCAGAATGTGTAAGCACCCTTGATTTTCTCATTTTTTGATGTGTAAATATTCAAGCATGCAAATTTTTTATTCTCTTAATGTAATTCAAACTAATAAAATAGCAGAGTTATCAATTCATTAAAGAAACAAAATATGTTTGGGTTTAACCATCATTACTACAAGAATCACACCTGATATGTATTGGTGCCTTCAGGAGCACTTCCACTGTTCACACAGTCTGGTTCAGAAAAGCAGCTACAAATGAATTGCTGAGCAATTCTCAGCACATAATACAAAGGGGGTGGGGAATATTTGGGAGTAAAGAACAGATTTCATCATATATGACGTTTTTGAAAACCAAGAGAGACTTTTTTTTTTTCAATGTGACCTTTATATTATTGAAAGCTTATTTGTAAATAAAATAACACAAGAAAATGTATACCCACGAAATTCAGTCAGTGCTGATAAACATCATGGAAAGCAGACAACTGAGATAAAGGGAGTGCAATAATTTATTGTTACAGTGACCTAAGATAAAGGGAGAGCAATCCTTTATTGTTACAGAGACAAGTTTCCTTGAACAGAGGCTTCTTCTGCAGCTCTGAACCATGAGGTGTTCACATTAAGTGGACTCATAGGCTTGTTTTGGCTGCAAGGTTCACCATGGAGAAGACAAGGTTTGGACTGAGAATGTATGATGTTGCAATTTAGAATAACGCTCCATCTACAAGAGAGCTGCAGGCAGTCAGGCAAGTGAGAAATTTTAGATTCACTAATCCAAATTTCAAACATACAAATTTTAGAAAATAAAGAACAAGAGTTTAAAGTTTATATTACCTAGACATGCATAAGGTTAATTCAGGAAGAAACTGAAAGGGCATAAACAGAGGCTTAGCATTTTTAAGTTCTGCAGACAGGATAGTCAGAAAGGGCCTTCTCTAATAAGCAATTTTTTCCCTACTTAATCAGAATACTATCAAAGTACAAAACAATCAGCAATTCTATATTTATGTATATTCTGAGTTTAGTAATGCTAAATTTACTCAAAGCAAAAGTATTTTCAATGCCACTTTAAAACTTGGTTTGGGACCAATTTAGATGATCTATTGGATCTCAAAATGCATGTTCTTCCTGCTTTTAAAATGGCTCATTGCCTTTCTATACACTGGAAAAAAGATTTATATTTCATTGGATTTATTTTATTTTTAAGACTTTTTTTACAATATGACAGTAATAGGATCTCTCAGTTTGTAAGCAGTGTGCAGTAAGGGTGAAAGATGACTTTTTAAATTAGAAAACAAGAAATAGTAGTAGCAGTAGCAGCAAGCTTTCAGACCTTTTTTAATAAACATAAAAGACCTCATCTGAATCTCATTACTACATCTTCTTATACTTAATCACTAATTTGCTTCACGTCTGAAAGCAATCCTTAAAGTCAAATCACAGAAATCTCCGCTGGGCCTTTCAGCGGCAGCTGAGGAGCTCCTCAGGACCTTGGAGCCTCCAAAAGCGGCTCTCCCGCATCAGGCACTGCCCTGGCACAAAACCCCATACCACGCTCATTTTCCAGCTGCCACGAGGCAGAAGCCTAAAGCTTCAAGTCAAGGGAGTTGGAGGTGATTAGATGCCCGGATAAACAAAGCACTGACACCATTCCCCCGTGGCTGGGATAACACAGCAGCTTCCACACGTCTGATGCAGCTCTGTCCTGCTTGGCTGGACCAGACGGTGTCTCAGAAAATAATCTTTTCTTCTCTGCCCATGCAGTCCTTACCCCAAGGGTTTAGCAGACAATTCTCAGCCTTTTTCACAAATTTCTTCCCACGCACCCTGTCAGCATGGCTCTCTAGATTCAATTTATTTTGGGGGTGGGGGAGGAACAACAGTTTAGGCAATAAAACTTGGGAGGACAAGGAGGGTGGAGAGGATCAGCAAATAGCTCTGAATGCCCAGAGTGACAACCTGTATGGGAAAAGGGAGCAGAGCCATGTCCACTCCAGCTTCTCAGACCCAAATCCTGCTTTAGCTTCAAGTCTCTAAAGCATAACCAAAGTGCAGCTTCAATTGCACTGAGAAACAGCCAAAGAATCTCAATCCCATCAACCCAAATTCACCCAAGGACAGTGCAAGAGTTGGGAAGGAAAGAGCACAGCATGTCCACCACAGCCTTAGCTGGCAGAAAACGTCTGCCAAATACGTATCTATTCTCTTTCATCTCCTCATCTTGAGACTGATACAGCAGAGCACTTTAATTCAAAAATCCACCTACACAATGAAGTATTTTGATGGAATAAGTATATCATCCCCAAACCAACATTCACAGCAAGGAGCCATTCTGAAAGCGGAGGCAGAACTCTGAGCCAGTGCCAGCCTGGGAGAGGGAACAGACAACTCCTACTGTGTGTGGTCTTGGGCGTGCAGATTGATTTTCTATCCACAGCAATGCAATGTGGAGGTTTAGGAGAACATCAGTTATGTCAGCCATTTTCTCCTTCCCTAAAGTCCTCTTTCTGCCTCTAGTAATCATGAACCAAGACTTTTACGTTCCTCTTAATAGGAAATAAAACTACCTCAGCCTGAACTGCAGGCGACCTTTCACTATCTGTTCAGCACTAAGCGCGTATGACATCATTTCATAAGTCAAACAAGAACCTCCAGATGGTAGAAAGCCAAAATGCTGTTAAATCAGTTCCTCATCTTGTGGACGACCAGAAGCAAAATGCACTACTTCATTTTTGGCCAGGGCGAATTTGCCAATATAACAAATTGTCTCTTCCCTGAAAACGGTACTGTGAAATCACATCTCCCAAAAATAACACAACAATGAAGTATCCTAGATGGAGCATGCCAGTACACAGTGAGGAATGTCTGCCATTTTGTTACTACTTCTTTTACATCTAAGGCATTTTAAATATGATTTGAAAGGAAATTAAATACGGGTCATTTTACAGCAACAGATATATATATATATATATATATATATATATATATATATATATATATATATATATATATATATATATATATATATATATATTTTATATTTGAAAGGATAAGGATTTCTGGTACACGAAACCCCTCTCTTTGGCTGTTCACTCAACACTATCTAATTTTAAGAGTCCTTCACTTATTTTTCCCAAGCTCGGGCAGTATATTTACAAGTAAAATTTGGCAGTCTGAAGAACACCATAATTTTCCAGAAAAATAAAGCAAAACCAGATCTGATAGCTAACACAAAGTATTTCAAAGACCTCTCTCCAAGTAAATTGCTTTTTAATTTTGTCTAACTTCTTTTTCCTCAGCAGCTACTTATTTCAACTATTTAATACAATAAACTCTGTCACCTGCTCTGGATATATACAACATACTGTAAAAACTTTAGAATTTGGTTATACTTTTGGAAAAAAAGAGTTCATGTAAGTGGCAAAAATTGCCAAACTCAAAGTCGAACTTTATTAATCTTCATGTCATCACCCGCCACTCATGACCAGCCTCAGCAGTGACGTCTATTCCTTGAAGTTCCTTACTGTTAACTGTTTAACTTAGATGCCGTAAGTTAAAATATCATTTATGAAAGTAGTTTAGTGCTATGGAGCTCCATGGGGAAGTAAAACATGAAGCAGCACTACTGTGTTTCACTGTTAAGAATTATTTACTTTACCATCATAAATAGATATATTTAAAGGAAATGTTTGACTGTATTTTTTTTAAACTAAACCTGAAGGTCCTACTGAAGTCCTAAGTGTGCTGGGGTAATGACAAAAAACTGTAACCCACTGTTAATCCCCCTCCTGAGCCACCTCTGTTCCAGCATACACTGCAGCCAGTATTTGCCACTGTGCCCAAGAGTCCAGCTCCTCCCCTTCTGTACCTTCATTCTCTCCCTTCCTCATGACCACTACAGGCTCCACAGGCCTGTTGACATTTTCTGGGCTATTATTTGCTCTCTTAGTGTGTATTATGCAGCCATCTTTTGAGGAAAAACTTCAGTTAATAAA
>VZTI01005330.1:309129-353503 GCA_013397865.1 Struthidea cinerea | reverse complement strand
AAAAAACCCCCTATTCTATAATAAGAGAATATAATGAAAACTATCCCCTCATCATATTTGTCCCTCATTTTTTAGCCTGATGTGATAAAGATTATCTTTTTCAAAGCAATAGCTGTACCTGGCGAGCCATACATTCATTTCTATCAAAAACATCTGATGTATGTAAAATTCAAGGCAGAAAAGGCAGAACATTTTGAAGCTGCAGACACCTCTATTTTGTACAATTAATATCCTTTACACTCTGTTCCAAACTGAAACTCTAGTGAGTTAGCTAGCTTTTTCACTTCACAGAGGAAAATCCCATTTTCAAGCAATATTTCAAACAACATTCTCGCCCCTCTACTGCTCTGAGTATTATGGTTGCTCTAGTTCACATTTTAATTCAGCTGATAGTTCAGAGGCTTTATATTCTTTAAAGCATAATCGAGTTTCCTGTTTTATTTCCACGACTTCAGTATTTAAGAACTGACACAAGTAAAGGTGTTTAAAGCAGGTGAGTACTTTGTAGTCCAGGGAAACAGACAGTGAGCAACAGGAGATGTTTTGCAAACACAGGCCAGTGTTGGCTGTTCACATCAGGTAAACAACCTGACAGAATTCCCTGACATAATCCCTGTCTCGAGCTCTTTCAGTCCTTCTACACCAGGGCAGGAGAAGCAGCCAGTGCTGTAACACCTCAAAATCACTTACTCTACTTAATCCTTGAAGATGACACCTACAATTTTCATAAACTTCCCAGCCTCCACCCCAACAGCTTTGGCAGCCACCAGCTCTACTAATCAATCTTGATTTTTCTAACATTCTTTTTATCCAGCAGTTCAGATTATGCTGCTCTTTAAAAGAGAAAATTGGTAAACTGACTGGTCAAACTACACCAGAAAAGGTTTCAGCTGAACCAGAGATTGTAAGGCAGTACAAAGGTTTTTCTTGCTGAACATCGTATGCCACAAAGAATTCTGATCAGGGTAGCTTATCAATGCAGCCTACCAGCTGTTTTAGTCTAATTTATATCTTTGCCTATTCTTACCGCTAAAATTAAGTGGTTTAAAGCAACTAGTCCAAAAGTTCAGAATGTAATATTCAGTTTAGTTCCAGCAAATTTTGGAAAACACATGGGAACTGTAACTCACGTGCTAATACTTACAGTTTTTGTTAATAAAACTCCCAACACTGGCCTTACCTCACTGAACTTACCTCACTGATTTTTATGCTCACTATAAAACTGTAGCTATCATAATACTTTTGAATTACTGCAAAAGGAAGTCAGTCATTCCAGAGTCAATGTTATTGAGCAACATAATGATAGTTATAAATTCAAAATACTTAAAACCAATTTACACAACTATCAATCTTGGAAGCTTTTAACTTTTGAAATTTCTGTCTTCAATAACATTCAAATTTTATTGTACTGTAACAGATTAATAGAAAGTTAATTAGAAGGCCATAGTGTTCTTTTTTAAAGTCAAGCCAATGTGTTTAACTGCTTCATGAAAAAAAAGAGTAGAATTCCATGCAAGGATCATCAGTAAATACCCATTAGCATTATATATGGTAAAAATAGAATTTTTACACCAACTGTGTTTCTCAGTTTAATTTTTTTTACTATTAGGATTAAGTAATTACAAATAGTTGATACAGCAATGAATGTGTGATTTTCAAAAAGCACATTTATGTTTGTAACCTACTCAGAATAAAGGAGGTGTCTGTAGGTAAAATCTCTCTCCAGCTGAGCTAGAGAGCCTGGGTTATGCTTGTAGGGATGAGCTGAATCCTTGACCTCTCAATTTCACGTCTTCAGAGTGATTATCAGACATTCCTACAGCAGCAGGTCCAGCTGCCATCAGCTCGACGAAGAACTTCTCTTCCAGAATCCACGGCCAGCTCACAGACAGAGTGACATCAAACAGCTTGGCCATTATTTGTCATTTATTCATAAGAACACAGCAAACAGAGGAGGAGGTTAAAATATGCTAAACATATATAGCTTATTTGAAATACAACACAGCATTCTCTCCTGCCCACATTCTTCCAGAAACTTCATGACTGCCTCTTCTCTGAGAACTCCTGCATTTTTCACAAAATGTAATGGCTTCAATTAAAAATTCACCTCTTAAACTTTCCAAATATAAAAGCTGGGAGTGAAGTCCTCTCTCTCTCAAGAAGCCAGGCTCCATCATTTCCTAGACAACAGGAAATACCAGCTGGTTTGAGAACATCCTTGAGTACCAGGAAGAATTACAGGTCTGCTTCACTCCATGACACGTCCTCAAGCCAAACCTTCCGTCCTCTGGGCCCTTCTAGAACTCAGAACTTTCCCACTGGCACTGGCTTTTGAGGCATGCAAGGCAAGGCAACCCTCTTGCTTGTTCCCCCTGCCTATGTGAGCAAGATGATGTTCAGGGATATTCTGAGCCCTTTAAGAAATTGCTCTGTGAAATGCTGTATCACATACATTAATTTATTTCTGTAAGTCATTATTCACAGATATCTTACAGGTAATAGATGGACCATCAGCTGAAAATGGCAAGGCTTGATATTTTTTTAATACAAAGCACCTCAACCAAAAAGCAGACTGTGCTCCTACTGAAACAAAAGTGCAACTGTTCTGGCTATCTTAGACACTGCAAATGTATTTCCTTCTTTGTGCTGGAAACAGACTTCCAAAGCAGTTTCCAGAGACTGTGCTGGCTTGTGATAAGAATTCTAGACAAGGAAAGGCTACTTAGATCACGAGAGGCTCCTAAAGATGAAGTGTGTCAAAAGACTAAAAGGACTGTTTCAGATTCCCAACTGATAACTCCTTACTGATGTCACCTTTGCAGTAACACTTTTAGGTATTTTAGGTAGAACTGGAAAAGGCATTTTACTCTAAAGAACTTCAATAAACACAGGAATTATAGACCTTCACCTCATATTTTAAGCGTTTGAAAAGTTTAAGGTGAGTAATGAGACCCAAACAATACTGCAAAACAATGCACGAGATTGGAACGAAGGAAATAAAAACAACAATTTCATTCTTTTTATAAATACAGTAATTATAATAGAAGTTAAATGGTAAATTAAAAATAAAAAAGGAATGAAATCAAACAGGTTTCAGTTGCCGGCCGCCTAACTTTCTAACAGAGATTACCTCGCCAAATATTTTTACTGAATCCAGTCTGCCAGATCATCTAGCAGCAAGTCAGAGACACGTCAAGATCTGATCTTGCATTTATTTACTATTCATCTGGAAGCTATTGGCTTACTGGTTTACCACGATTATATTCCATCTGGGACATACTCAGTTTCTCAGGACAGAATAGCATCTGCACAAGCAAGATAAAGCAAAACTGATAAGTGCTGCTTTCCTCACAGCCTTGACACTAAACAAGCCATGTAAAGCCAGCTACAAAAACAAACCCTATCACAGAAATGGTCTTACACTGTCAAATATGTAATGGATGCTTTCAGGAAAAGAATCAGCAGCGAAATAACCCTCAAAAACTACTTTCAGAGAAAGAGCAACCTCCAAGAACCAACAGTGACAGCTAAGACACAGGGACTAAATGAACAGAGTGTCCTCAACTGAGCTGAACACGGGCCAACTCTGGCTCTTCACAGGAAAGTCTTGAACCCACAGATCTCTTGACTAATTTCCAAGACCCTCTAAATCCTGCAGAGGCTTTTTTTTATATACTTGATTCAATGTACTATCTGCTAAAAGGAAAAATATGCTGGAAAAATATAACTATTATTATATATCATAATGAAGAAACAGAAACAATCAGTGGGGAAGTGAGGGAACTATTTAGCCACAAGAAAACAACATTTTGTTAAAACATTTGAAAAGTGTTTTAACACAAAAAGCCAGAGGACCACCATGCCACAAAGGCCCCCAAAAAACACATACTCTAATGAAGTGTAGAATCAGGACAGCAGGAAACTTCAGCAATTGCCAGAAAGACCTTTGGTAGCAAGATCTCTTCCAAAAATTCCCAAGGACAGATCCATAGTCCCATAATGATAGTTGTCCCATTGAAACTTGTGAAGTATTTTCAAGATTTCTGATAGACAGTAAAGAAATGTGATTATACTTTACAATAGTAGGTTGGAAGGAAACCTGCAATATGATGTGCAGCATCTACAGAACAGATACCCTCCAGACCAATTTCTGTTAGTTTTATTATAAAGATTATGTAAAAATCTCATCAATGCCCCCAGAAAGTGCAATGTACTCCTATTCAGCTAGGCTGTGAAATGTTTCCCATATCTGAAAGCTTGAAGCAAAAGTTCAGCTGAGCCATAAAAAAAAAAATTTAAAAACTGACATTTCAAAAAATTTCTTTCCGAATGAAACCTTTGCTTCATTTGGTTTCCTCTAAAAAGTGAATGTGAGAAAAGTATGAACAAAATTCTCATGTAAAGGCAAATATTCAATTTTTTTAAGGGGGAAGGAGAAAGAAACCTTCTACACATTTTTGTGCACAAAACAAACTCAAAACGTTTAAACACCAGAATATGACGTGTAAATAATACTAAGTTATCAAATAACATTTAAACTACAAGATTCTGAGCACAGATTGACAAGTCTACCTTGGTAAAAACAAGATTTTTTTTAAAAAAGTATTTGAGAGTCTGGTCAGACTACCTCATGTAAACAATCAGAGTTGTTTAAAAACTTGTTCATCCCTGAGTTGGAAATTACAATTCCTTAGCCAATGTATCATAGCTGAAAGAAAGAGGAATGTCACCAGTTCACAACAGCGATAAGCAAAATGAATTGGCTGCAATGATTCCTGCAAATGAAACCACAAAGCAATGATACATTTGAGCTTTTTTCACATCATAAGAAAGTTATTTTATTTTCCTGATCATCCCTCTAACCTTCCTCTTCGTCTCTGCTATCTGGAATTCATCTTTCTTGAACCTGGATGACTGCATTTCAGATGAGATCTCACAGAATACATAAAAATATTCCCCAATTTCTGTAACAGAAATCTCTCTCCTGATACATTTTAGTATCAGATTTTCCACGGCCACATTTTATTGGTGACTAACAGCAACCCCCTCACACACTATTTCTACCTTTACCTAAACCTTTACACCACAAATTTCTAGTTTTTTGTCCTCAGGGGCATATCCTTGCATTTTGTACTACCATATCTCATCCATTTTTCTCACTTCAGAATTTAGGATTATCACCACTGACTCCAATCTCTGTGTCTCCAGGTGCGTGCTTTCAAATCCTGGCAAGCTGAGCAATGAAAATATGAAATAAACCTCACTGAATATCAGGTCTTGAGATGTCTCACCAGTATTTTTCCCCAACCTGGTCTCTCCTCTTCCTGCTGCACTGCTCCTCTACTAGCCAATATTTCACCACTTCTACCATTCTTGGACTGAAGCACGTCCCACTTTAAACACCTGAACATGGCACAGCATGGAAAGCCCTCCTAAGAGACAGCTAAATTAGGCATTGCATTTTTTGTTTAAAGATTAGCGGTCTTATCAAAAAAAGATACTGCTTTAGCCTAATTCAGCCTAATTCATAACCAAAATGGATGCACACTGGCTCTGTAAAAATGAAAAGGTTTTTTTCTACACCAGAGAAATAACCTCTTATAGCAAATCCAAAGGGGGATAGTCAGAATGAGATATGTTTTTACTTGAGACATAAATGGATTTTTACTATTTGTTTCAAGCTTGCTATCCTGTCTGGGAATGGGAGTGGTAAAATTCAGTTTTAAATCCTATGTTACCAATGAAGCTGCAAACTTTGGATTTTGTTCCAAATCCAGAATTCCTGCTTTTTCAATTGATTATGTTCAAAAGACTTCTGTTGAAAGTTTCTGGACTTGAAAGTATGTCTCTGAAATACTTCTAGGATTGAACCCTCTAGGATTTCAACCCTTTCAACAAAGGTTATCCTTAAATATAAAGATACAAACAATGGTGGAAATGATTTGGCTAACGTGCTATAGAAAACACAGATGAAACATTCATTTGTTAAAAAAATTTACTATTTAATCATTCTTAACATTCTTTTTAGTGTATATATATATTGAGTATATTCTTTTGAGTCTATATATAAATATTTAGTGCCTATATAGCGATGTATATGCATATTCATGTATAAACAAATATTACTGCTAAAAAAATCAGGGTATAAATAATTTAACACAGAAGGAGAGGCTACATGAAATCAGATTTACTAGTCATAGAAACGAAACCTGAGTATGAAAATTCATTCCCCAATCTCTGACAGCTGACATTAACAAGGAGCCTTATAAATCTGCCCTTTAAGAGAATTCTAAGAGTAAATAAATAAATAAAGCAAGTACTATTCCTCATCTGTTTTTCTTTTCCTGGAAAGCATTCTGAAAGTAATCTTTTTCCCAGACATGGATAATTCCGCACATGGGTGAAATTCTGCTCCTTTTTTTCAATCTCCTCAAAAGACTGAGAAAATAAAGATACATTTCAAGAAACAGGACAATGCCAGCACACGAAAGGAATCTTAATGTAAAGTTTAGCATAGATTAACTACATAGGATCCTGCACTATGCAAAGTTAATTGTATTTACCAACATACGAGAGTATCACAGTACCATCTCTCAAGTGGAAGCAAAGCAAAAAAACAAAGCCAAAAACAAGCCCCCAGAATACCCTCACCTTTCAAACCAGTATTAAAAAAGATGTGAAAGAAGTGCTAGTATTTCTTTCTGCAGCTGCCAAGCTGCCTTAAAGAATTTAGTTTCCAAGTATCCCTTTAGTAAGGATGTTTTCTAAGAAGTGAAGAGCTGGTAGCTGGCAAATAACAGCAACTATGTACAATTTAATGAATTTATTAAATTCACATCTACCTTAACAGTGCATTACAAAAGCATATCTTTGAATACAGAGGTGTTTTAGCCTCTTTGATTTCTATTTCACTTTACAAAAAACAGGAGAGTTCAAGTGCCTCTGTAACTGAAACCTTCTAAACCCTTGTATTATTTATGCAATAAGAAATATAACCTTCTACCCTCATTCATCTCTGTACTGGATTGCAAGACCTAACAGAGGAGTAAAAAAATTATTTACTGAATTATGTATATAGATGCGATTTTGAATGTCAGCCAAGTATGAAACTGATAGCACAGGGATAAAATAAAAGTCTCCACACTTCCTTTTGATTTCTCTACATATATGTACAAATTTAGAAATTTTACATACACATAAACATTTAATTTTTTCTGCCACTGAAATTATATCATTAAGCATGCTCTTAACTGGATGGTTACATCTTAATTCCAAGTGTCTGTCTAAAGACCTCAATTGGAATCATTATCCTAGGAACGTATAAGACTAAATGAATCTAAGGAATAATAAAAGGCTTTGACCTTAACACAGGCATCCTGTAAAACCATTTTAAAGTGTACAAAAGATTGACTTCAGGTAATCTCACTCTTTAACATAATCTATTATTTCATGGATGAATAAGGGCTCTTCTTTAGCACAATTGCTGGTTACAATTAATAATAGTAAATTATGCAGGTTTTCTATATTCATATTTTCCCTGCGAGTTAGACAACATTAAGCATCCAAGGAATACAAAGATGCACTTAATTAGCCTTAAGGTCACATGCTATAAAAATCATTAAGCCACTTAAAAAGAGGAAACTTTGAAACAAAGACAGGATCATGAGTTTGCAAGTACAGTTCTACAAAAAGGAAAACGTACATCACATAGCAAAACTCGGTGTACAGAACACAGCCTTTAGCAGCCTTTCCCTGGTCAAGTTTTCAACACTGGGTTGCAATCCTCAACACTGGTCTAAAACTTTCTTGTCTTCTTTAGAAAGGAATTTATTAGGATTTCTCTCAAGCATGACACTGGTTGAGAGAGCAAGTCAGACAATTGTACATCACACAAAGTTCCAGTCTTTCTCTTTTAGCTTTTAATGGCAGGTGCCTGATTATGACACTACAACAAACAGCTTTGAACTGTTTAACTTGCTAACAGAGTTAAAGGAAAAGAAAAAACCAAAATCCTAAATACGCAATTCATAAAGCAGCATATTTTCCTTAATTAATTTTCTCAACATTTACAATATCTGTACTAATTCTCTGTAACTAGATATGTTCTGGATCCATTCTCAGAGAATCTGTGTAGAATAAACATTTGAAACATCTTGAAGACTAACTAAAACCATCTTTCTACTACACTGCAAGGCAAATGATTTTTGGATGTTTTGCATTTTTATGCTAAATAGTGCAGCTGCAATTGATAAAAACCAATCAAGCTAATTTAAGTCACTCATGTCCAGGAGGTTCTCATCACTTGTGTAAAAATGCTCTCACACTCACTTTAAGACTTTACCACAGCAAGTACCTCCCCCACACTCAAATTTCAATACCTTAAAGTCCCCTCTGCATCTTACGCAACAAAGAAAAGAAAATATAATTCTTACCGAATAAGCATATTTATAGTTTTACACTAGAAATCAAACTTCTGTGTTTCATTTGGAGACAAACTTAGGTTGTTAATACCACTTGGGCACAAATATGACTCATCCCAATACAGCAACACTGTACCTTTAGTGCACATCAAGGCACAGGGTCAAAGGCAAAGTAAACTTCTAGCACTGAAAATGCACAACTGTTGCCCTCTAATACATAATCTGGATTACATTACTGAGATCATATGTTTTGAATTTATTATTTTGATTTATCAATATGGCACATCACAGCTGCCATCTTGAGTTCTCTCTCAGCTGCTGCATTTGACATTTTAAATGACGATTGTTTGTATTTTTAAATTTTGCACTAACTCTTGCCCCTACTTTTTAAACCTACAAAACTATAACAGCCATGCAAGAACTCTTTCCTCCACAGGCAAAATCCAACGTTACAGATCTGAAATCTGTGTTTGATTCTTACCCATTTGGCCAAACCTCACGTGCATGTGACTGCACACACTTTTCAGCCATCTCAAAAATAATGAAATAAATAAAGAGAGGCCCTGAACTTCAAAGTATGCTGTGTCTTTATTCCTGTTCCCTTTGAGATGGTTATGGGGTTCAGCGCCGTAACTGGAGATGGAAGCAGAGAACCACATCGCCATCACCACTACCCTGGATCTCTTTCTCCTCCACGAAGAGGTGAAACCAGGTGAGAGCAGGTGCTGTCAGATTGACTTAAACTGTTGCCACAAATTCTTTGCATGTTCTCTTTGAGCAGCTGCTCACCAAAACCATTTGCTCACTGTTCCAACAGAAGCAAACAAGGAAAATACAAAAGCATCAAGAAAATCCATCTACCAGTAATCCTGCAACTGACCAAGAAAGGGCCTAAAAAACATACCCTCATCTTCCAATCATAAAAACGACATCTATCTTTTTGGAGAAAAGTAAGATAATTTCCCCAATGATATTTGTTCTACAGTTGACACACGGATTTTTGTTGGATTGGAAAGGGCCTATTTTTATTGACTATTATGTTGGATTTTTTTTTTAAATACACTGAACCGTTATATACCACATCAAATATTAAGATAAGCTTTTCATCAAACTGTTTCTCTTAGAACAGTAAGTGGATAATAGTTCTTGGACTTACGTATGACTAATAAAAACTGTTGGAATTAATAACATATTGCCACTCCAAACTCATGTTCTAGAAATGCTTCTTTTGGTTATGCATCAGAACACAAAATTCTTCACAACAATAGCTAAGCCAGCAGGAAACAAAGCCAGCTAACTGGAACAGGCAGCACATGCCTTGGAGATGTGGAGCCAGTCTCTGGAACACACTCAGAGCTCAGCTTAGACTTGGTGTGAGTCCAACCGAAGGCCCCAGCTGGACGGCCAGGACCTGACACACAGAATGTACCTGCAGAGGCTGAGCACCACGTCTGTGCACCCTGACAAAAAAGCCACAACAAGATTCAGTGCTGTCTTCAGTTATTACTGAGTGCAAGGGCATGAGAAGACAGGGCCAGACTCTTCTCAAGGGAGCACTGGGCAGGGATGAGACAAGTGGAACATGGAAATTCCACCCTCACATAGGGAAAACACTTGTTTGTTTGTTTTTTTCCTCAAGCTTGGTCAAGTACTGAAACAGGTGTCTAAACAGGTTATGGAAAATCCATCCCTGAGGTATCCAAAACATGCTGTCCTGAGCAACCTGCAATAACTGAAACCTACTTAGATCAGAAGCTTGGGCCAGATAACCTCTACAGCCCCTCCCAAGAGACACAGCTCATCTGCACCACTCTCCTATTCCTCCTGCACCACCCAGGCATGGTGGCACCAAGCCTGACACCACCCTGGGAAGTACCCACAGCCCAACCCTCCCTGAGGACTTCCCCATGGGCACAGAGATGGGCACACAGCAGCTGGGTGGAGCGAGTAAGAAATGCACACATCAGAGAGAGAGTTAAAAGGTCCCAAAATTCCAGCTACCCTGTAACTTTGTTCATGAGGCAAGTGGTGAGAATTTGTCATGCACCTGTGCTTTAACAATCCTTTACACAATGAAGTTGAACAAAGGTGATCTTTCAACGTTTCTACTTGCCTAAAGACCATAAGAACCACTACAGAAATGAATTATGTAAAAAGAGAGTTTGCCGGTAACTGCAAAAGAGAAATACTGTAACAAAAAATGCTGAAGAATTATCCAGCGCAACATAAACAAGGGAAAATATCAGATTTCAAATCAAATTATCAGCAACCAATCAAAAATACAGCTTTTCTTGGGGAGAATTTACCCAGAAATTCATAAATCCATGCTAGTTACTACAAATCACCTTCTCGTCAGTCATATATCTGGAAATGGCTTCCAGGATTATTCCTTCTTTATTATTTCCTTTCCAGGGATCAGTGTGATCGATGCAGCTCCCTGGATCCTCCTTCTTGCCTTTTCTAAGACATTGGCTTTCTCCCAGGTCTCAGAAACCTCTCCCAGTTCCCATCCCTTTCCAAAGGTAACTGACACAACGCCATCAGCACTTACAGGTGCCTTCCAGCAAGGCCAAGGGACTGGTATGTGTCTGGTTTCCTTAAATATCCCCTGAGCTGATCCTCCTCCATCAAGGATAAGTTCACCTGGTGCTGGACTTCTGTAGTGGTTTCAGAGACCTGGGATTGCTGGAGGTTGTTCTTTCCAGTAATGCTCAAGGTGAAGAAGGCATTCAGTATTTTGACTGCCTCCATCTCCTCTAGGGTCAGATCTCCACTCCCATTCATCAGTGACCCCGTATTTTCCTCAGTCTTCTGCTACTGCCGTGCCTGTAGAAACCTTTCTTGTTGCCCTTCATCTCTTCTTATATTCAAGCCCAAATGTCTTTTTTAACCTTTTGTCTTTCTTAACCCTAAACCTGATGCTCAGAGAGGATCTTCCTATTCCTCCAGGACACTTGTGCCTGCTCCCACCCCCCATGTCATTCCTGCTTATTTAGCTTCATAATTAGAGAAGTAAAAAAGCTGATTTCAGTGGCACAAAATTGATCATTTATAAAAAAGAATTATAGCAAAACCTTCTCCTCTGTTTGAACAATTCCTGAAAGCATTCTTTGTCCCAGAAGAACATACATCATTTAAGCTTCTCCTCTCACTATCTGTCACTCATGTGACAGACTGCTTCAAAATTTATGACAGAAGATGACACAAAGTGGAGCAGAGCCTGCTGCCAGACTGCCGGAACACAGAAACACCCTGGAAGAGAAAAAGATAACAGAGGCCCCTGGCACCTCAGTGCAGGCAGGCTCAGAAGCCAACTCAGCTGCAGGGCTGGGCAGAGCCGTGAGTCACCAATCTAGGTCAAGTCTGGCAAAGATTTCCTGCCTGATTTAAAATGAGTTTATTTGGGTTTATTTGGTCCAATGGCACTTTTCCTAGAAATGGAGGGCAGGTTGACCACACATGTGCCTGTCTTTATTTGTGGCCTGACACTTGGCAGGATAAACTTCATTATGTTTTTGGTTATGCTTAAGAAACGTACTGTCAATTGTTTCCAGTCTGTTGCAAGCATAAACCTACAAGCTGTATTAAATATGTACTATTGTATTTACCACAACGTTATGAAATCATGCATAAAATCCTAAAATGGGATAAAATAAAGGCAACTTCTCTTCCCCTCTTCTCCTTCCCCCCACCTTCTGGCAACATTTCAAAATAAACAAGGAACCAAACCAATGCTTCTGTTAAAAGGTCAACCAGCACCTGAGTCACAGGAAAGAGAAAACTGGCCTAAAATAAAAATAAATACATTACTTAGTAAAGGAAAACCAATTTTCTCTTATATCAGATATACAGAAAGATTAAACAGCTCCACAATGAAATATCTTAGTAATTACCTGTGCCTATTAATGAAGAAAATGGAATTCTTTTGGCTAAAAGAGTGAAATGAAATTTATACTTGACTAAAAAATTAAATCAATAATAAAATAAAAAATTACTTCATTGTAACTCAAATTATGTGGAACTCACGAGGTATTGAAGAGAATTAAGATTTCCATATTTTATTCCCATATTTTCTCATCTCAGGAACCTTACTGCTCCTGACATAAAGCAGAGAAATTTAGCTATAAATATTCAAAGACAGAAAAACATGTGGAATCATGACAAAAAAATACATGTTCTGTTTGAAATTCAATGTAGCAGAGAGTCCATTAACAACTGTGCATGATGTTATGTTCTAGGGTTCCAAAACAGAACAATCAGAGGAGTGCAATCTGGAGCTCCAGTATAACTGAGCACACTTTCCTCTACAGTTTCCTGCCTTGCCCAGTAAGGATTCTGCTTATTTTTACATGATTTTGCTATTTATCTAAACTTAAAGGTGAAAGATGAGCCTCCAGTACAAGTCTGTCCACCAGTAACCCATCTTCCATGCAAGCCACTGACCAAAGAATCACTTCTGTCACACTGGATGTGGCACACAGGCATCACGAACACTTGTAGAAAGCAAAGAAAAAAGGATCTTAGCAATTCCCATTGCTATTGGTAGTAATTGCTACTGACAATATTCTTCTTATTTTATTATGTCTCCTAAGTTTTAAGGTAACATTAGTGAGTGTCCTCCATGCAATGACAATGATCCTCCAAATTTACTACTGAAAAACACTAAATATTTTGGGATAGAAAGTCACTTTCTCTGATCTTGCTACAAAAATATTTTACATTCAAACACAAACAGCACCTATATTCAGAAAACAGGAAAATATTATTTATGCAAAAGATTAGGAATATACAGAAATAGGCAGATTAATAACAGATACTGATTTTAATTTCTATTAGGGATTATAGGAAGACTCTACAGTATTTATGAATACTATAATCTATTCCAGAATCCAATTTAGTGTTGCTCCAACAATGTCCAGGACAATGAGTAAGTGATACAGTGTAAAAGTAATTAATTAATGGAAAGTATTTTAAGTATTTTCTTGGAACTTCAACAGTTTAAACAGTATAAAGGGGAAAATAAGCATGCAGGGAATGTGAACCCAAACTATTTTTATTTACACATGCCTCAGTCTTTCCCACCCTGTACTGATCTTGTGCCTGATCTCACAGCACAGGGCAGATGGAAGAAAGCAGTCTTCATAGATAAGAAACAGCTGTTGTGCTTGTTTGACCTGAGGAAGAATTTGAAAAACAAAAGCAAAAGGACACGAGAAAGAAGAGTCCTCATAAAAGCAGCACTTGCAGAATTGTTCCAGCCTATTTCCTGCCAGCCCTGGCAACAGTACCTGACATGTACCTTGCTTGTATCAAACTTATTTCCACTGAAAGACGGAAGAAAAAGGGTATCAAGCAAAGGCAATAGTGGCTCACAAGCCCTTTATGAATATCTACAAAATCAACGTTTTTTAAAGGAAAATTATTACTGAACTGGGGGGGAGGGAGAACCAACATCACACATTACAAAATGTCAGAATTAAGATTTGCCTCTACAAATCCAGTCTGACTTCTTATGTTAAAACAGGCAGACCAATGATCACTACAGAAACAGAAACCAAATCATCCTTATCCATTTTATTCCATCTTCTGATCTACTTCTCAATCCAACTTGACACAAGTACCAACACCAGCAAAACTCTAAACACTTGACTTGTAACTCACATTTTATCTTGTTAGGTCTTAGTTCTACAATACTTAGACACATTTCTAACACAAATTGCGGCAGAACTCCACTGAATCAGACAATGTTTAAGGAGCTCTGTACATATAAGTACAGATGTTCCTGTCCCAATGCTCTTACGTAACAGCATCTTCTACACCCCCTCTCCACAATTTCATGCTCCTTTTTCAGTCATTTCCTGCTGATTTTGTAGAATACCTCATTTTCTTCTCTAGATTCAGATTATTCTCAATGCTTGACAAAAATGTCCTCTTGTTTACTTCTTTTGTAACTTATTTCTTCAAATATATCAGAAATATTTGTTTGCATTTTTAAACCGAATTTTTTTTCTACTTTTTTAAACTTTCATTTTGTCTAGCATGGCACTGCTTACACAGCTTCTTCTGTAAAACTACAAACGTTCCCAGTTATTGCGAACAAGAACTTCAAAAACAGAGACAGATCTGTGGCAAAGAGTTTACAGGGGAAATTCATCAGGATGCATTTGCAGCCTTTAACCAACTACAGCTGGTAGAGTGAGCACAGGTAGGAAAAGTATGATCATAAAAGAGCAAGAAAACCCCCATTTATGGTGTATGCAATGACATCAGAAAACTTTGGTATTGTCACCACTTTTTACATCATACGATTCCTTCTCAAAAATATGGAAATTAATATTGAAAATCACATGAGTAAATTAATTTCTGTGTGAGAAAGCACATTCAGGGGAGGACATAGGAAGCAACTCAATAACTAAAGGCAATTATACAGATTCAAGTTATTTCATGTTACTTAATTCTACTATTTCTTTTAAAAATATTAGTTCATTACAAATTTTATTGCATAGAAATAATTTCATGTTAGCAGGGAGAGAGTGTGTGTTCCTGTACGAAAGGTGAAAGTGAAGGATTTGTTTGAAGAGCTAAGATTTAAGTTATAATGCCATATCTTAAAAAATCACAGGCAAGAATCAAAGAACCAAACAAACAGAGAACCATGGCACAGTCATCTAACTGAAAGGTTTATTAACACCATTGACCACTTCCATAATTCAAGATCTAAAAAGAACACTTTTCAAAGGAGACAGATGATTTCATATCTTTGTTACGAGCACTTTTTACTTAGTCAAGTCCAGCCAATGTTAATCAACATTCTGCATTTGAGAGCNAAGCTACTGTGCATGATAGCACCTAGTTAAAAAGGATATTAATGTCCTTGGAGCAAAAAAATTTTGTGCTTTAATTGAATTGAATTCAGAGCCATCTCATTAACCACATATCTTTAAAATTTTTTTGCTCCAAGGACATTAATATCCTTTTTAACTAGGTGCTATCATGCACAGTAGCTGTTTAGCCCAGCTCCTTTTTAAGCGTCAGGCCACTGTTTTCATGGCTCTCTGTGCACAACTGCAATTCCTCCCTGCAACAACTTGAAACCAAGATGATTGTTCCCACATGTCTGTGCCAGCCAACAGTCCTGAAGGACTTTTATTTACTAAAGCCTTAAGGCTACACAACTTAACTGCCATGACTTCCCATGGCAGTGTTGAGAAGCACCAAATCCACTTCAGAGAGACTCGCTTTTGCCACACTTGCATTATCCTTTGCTTGCCTAAATGAAGCAGTGCGTTTGTGTCCGGGTTTCTATTTCATCCAATCCGTGAAATGAAAAAGCAGCTTTGACTTTAAAAGAAAACAAAAGTGGAAGCCACAAAACTGGGATTTCATTAAGTTTATCATGTCAGCTAGTTGAAAAGCTACCAAATAATGACAGAATTAAACCATTCAGGACAAAATGCGGCTGACGTTTCTTTTGCAGGAGATGATTTGTAAATACTTTTTATGTATAAAAATGACAAATCTTTCAAAAATTTTCACAGACTGCATTATTTGATTTTAAGTGTGGAAAGAACTAGAAAAATGTAAAATTTCATGTAATTGTATCATGTTATCACTTGGGACATGAACGGTATAAGTTCTGTTTGCCCAAACTGATCTTATTTAAATGCTTCTCTAAATATTAGCAGGTTACCTCTGAAACCACTAATCATTCAGAAGCTCAGATCCTTATACTTTCATTGTCCACTGTGATACCAAGAACAAGAAAATTCTTTCCTTTTAAAAGTGAAACAAGGGGAAAAGGAAAAAAACAAACAACCCACATCACATGGATATAAAGGAAAATATTATTCAGAATCCTACCAAGAAAATAATCAAAAAGCCATGAGGTCTACTGTCAGTATAAGCATCTCTAAAGGTTTCTGGATGACCACAGCTGCAGCAGCTATTTCATTCCAAACGGACCACACTCCTATTTTAAACTCTGCTTCTGTTGTAAGCATGGGTTTTTTTCCTCAGCAGAGACAGAGGAAGGCCGAGAATGTATCTTTGCACCTCCTACAGGTCGCGTGTTCAGGTTAAGAGCAACTGTGAGTTAAGGACTCTGTTACCTGTATTAGGAAGAGGACATCACTGAAAAAGGAAATCACGAATTTAAAAAGTCCAAGTGGCTCTAGCCATTTCTCACCAGTTGTCTCTTGAGCAGAAAACCCAAAAAAAATACAAAACTACTTCAATAACTTCTCCTCACACTTCATCACTACAGCAACATGTGCAAAACACCATTAACTGTTTCAGACTGGGGCGTTACATCTACTGGTTATTGTGCTAATTACAACATTTTTGTGTTCCCCTTGGGTTTGGATCTACCTGGTGAAATTTCAATGCTGTTTTGAAGTGTATTTTTCTTTGCTTTTCTTTGTGTATAGTGCCAGTACACCACGATCATAACTAGGCCCCTTTAGATCAATCACAATATAAGCAGTAGTTACGGTATACAAAGAATCATTTCTGAAGCAATCCTATCCAAGTTCGTCTTCAAACATCTCCATTTAGAGCAAAGCATTTAAATTAGTAGCTAACAGTACTAATATTTTTCTAATCATTTCCATCCACTAGTGACTTATCTTATCAGAGTAAATTTTGCTCGGTTATAAAAGCCCATTAAAGCTGTCTAACTGAATATTGTTTTCAACGGCAACAAGGTAATTTTCCATAAAGTTAAGAACTGGAGTGGAAGGGACTACACTTCAATTTTCACTTCAATTCAATAAAATAGATGAAAATGAGAAGTGTTTTGACAGCAAGATATATCTAACATTCATCAAACTATCTGTCCCAAAAAACTTGCATAAAGTCTTTATACACCGAATATACAGCCTATTCTTTCTACTTTCCCATTTTCTTTTTGTTTCCTGCCTCTCATCACTGCTTTCTACAGGCCCCGCAAATGGAACTCTACTCTTTCAGTCACCTTGCTCACCGGAAATTCTGTTTCAATTTTTCTGAAATGAAAATAATGGTGTTCCCAAAAGAAAGACAGAATATTCAAAGCAATAATTAAGAATGGTTCCAGTCAAGGGGGATGGGGTTGTGTGTGTAATACCTATCAGGTATTTGAGAGAACTTCATTTGTAATGCCATAAAGTCCCTGGAATGGGTCTCAGGAGGTCACAGGTGCATCCTCCTGCTCAAAGCACAGAGATCCCTGAAATCAGACCAGGCCATTTGATGTGCCTCTGAACAGTCTTGAAACCTTCCAAAAGACGGATGGACACCAAAAGAAAAACACAACAAATGAAAACCCTCACACCTTTGCTTCACAGTTTACTTCTGTTTAGATACAGCTTTTTGCTAACCCAAGAGTTCTTTCAGTTTAACTCTGAATTTACTGCTTTGCCTCTGCGTTCCTCTCTCCTGTTCTGAACAGTCACAGGGCCTACAAAACGTGAACGCTGCACAGAAACTGAAACGTCTGGCACATCCCACCCGAGACAAAGCTGCACTTGAAATGTGGAACCCTTGGTCAAGAAAGCAGAGGACAGCTGCAGAGTGACAGAGAGCAAATGGTGGCCTGGTGTCCAGAACGGTGCTTTGTGCCGTGGGCGATCTTCCCTTCGCACGCACAGCACATCGACCAAACAATGCACTGGCAGCACAGCAAAGAGACCACACTGAAAGATCTGGCCCAGCCCCATCCGAAGCAAGAAAAAATCACAAAACAATACAAAAACACAATTTCAAAGTAAAACTCAGAAAAATAAAAATGTGAGAGTGAAATAACCATAGTTATACCATTATTGTTGTAAAATTAAAAGCAGATTTACATTTCAAGAAATATCAAATATCAACATTGTAACAGAAAGCAAAATAGAGCTTTTTTAGTCTTGTTCCAAGTATTTTCTGCTGTCTGCTTTTATTTGCTCTTTATGCAAACTAAGAACTGCCAAGAAGTCAATCAATTCACAACCCTTCTCTATAGACAGATTTGTTTAAACAAAAAAGCAGATTGCAATAAATAACTACTATAATCACCCTTCCTCTCCATTTTTATTAGGTTTTCTATATTAATATGTGAATGCTGAACACATCAGCATTCAGTTACAGTACAGATTTTACCTATTTTTCTAATCCATTTTCTCCACTGACAGGACTATGCTCACAATTTACAAAACTTCTTTGTAGACATTTACTTATTTCACAGTTCATTAACCTTCAAACAGCACACCTGCCAGTTTGCAGGTGTGTTATCTAAAGCAATGACACACTAACTAATAAAGTGCTAAAGTATGTTTGTGTCAGAAATCCGTATGAAACGAATGTTTTTCTCCACTGAGCTACCCAGCTGAATTGAATTTATTTGCATCAATTTATGTGAGTTTTTTTTTTTCCTGATGGTAAGTCCAGTAGTTAAGCGCCAGTCACTGCAAATATGCACAAAACAGAATCAAACTGTACTGCCTACCACTTTTTAAAGTATGCAAATGGCAGTGTTTAATCCTTTTAAATCATTGAAAAGGATCATTCACTCCTTAACTTCTTTCCCTCTGCGGTAACACTACAAGGCTTTGTTTAAAAATTAACGTCTTTTAACAGCTTTTTCACACAGCAAGGAAAGCCTCATCAAGTGTCATATTCTCCCTTTTAACAATTCTCTATGGAGCACAGTGACATTTTCAGTTTTCTGTAGCTGGACTAGCCTTACATTGGCTCATTTTTGTCTGACCTCAGGGTTTTCACATCATTAATAAAGAGATAATCAAAACAAGGGGTATATACATTAGGGTAGGAAAAGTTTGCATAGTTTGGCACTATTATCATATATAACCTTAAAAATGGAACAAAATGAAATGCACGTAGCAGAGGTGGTGAACCTTCTAAGGACTGCTTCCAAACATTTCTCCTACTGGCAGTAAACCATTTTCAGACCTCCCAACTCTGGCCACCATGATAGTTACTGCCGTACAGGATTTATTTCTTTTTGTTTCTGTCAATAAAAACTTCAAGTGGTAGCTTTGTAAGTCAACTAAACATATTTAAATCAAAACAAAACACTGACATCACTGGGACAACAGAAACACCATGCAAAAAGAACACTGTGTTTAGATTCTAGGCTTGTTTACCAATGGTTTTAACTTTTCTCACATTATGTCACAAAGTGCCATTGCACCTGAAACGTGATCAAAAGCTCATCAAAAAAATTCAAGTGCCCTCTTACTTCTGACAATCTGGTACAACACACGTAAACCAATTAAATCTATCTGCTAGTCATGCCTCAACAGTAGTCAGTATTCTTCAGGATGAAGATCATTATAACTCTGCTTACATTTCATTTCTTACTGTTGAAACCAACTGTGTAAGACAGAGATCAAACTTAAACTACACTTTTAAAGCAGTAATATTTTCTGAGCCAATTTTGCTAAGACATCATGAGAATTCCAAACATGAAACTATAGCCAAAAAAATCCATTCTACCAAATAAGAAACACTGGTAGAATTTGCCAACAAATAGAGTGAAACCAATGAACTTCCAGGGATACATGAACTACAAAAAAACTGTCATTAATACCAACAAATTACTTCTAAGCCTCATGCCCTATGAGACCTGACTTGTGAGAACTATGTAGGTAGGTGGAAGGCTGGCTATCAAGTGGAATCAGGACCCTCCAGCAGAACCAGTCTTGCACCCAGGGGTTAATACTGCATCCAATCCTGTTCAACATCTTCATTAATGATCTGGATGATGGGGTAGTGTGCAGCCTGAGCAAGTGTGCTGGTGGAAAAAACATGGAGAGAGCAGCTGATACACCGGAGAGTCATGCTGCTGATCACAGGGATTTTGACGAGCTGAAGAACTGTGCTGACAGGAGCCTCATGGAGTTCAGGGAAAGGAAATGTAAAGTCCTGAACCAGGAGAGGAACAATGCCAAGCACCTGCACGTGCTGGAGTTCACCCAGCTGGAAAGCAGCTTTGCAGAAAAGGACCTCGTGGTCCTGGTGGTCACGATGCGGAACACCAGCAATGTGCCCCCTGCAGGGAGACACTAACAGCATCCCAGGCTCTGCCAGAAGGTTTAGGGAGGTGATCCTTCTCCTCTATCCATCACTGCTCAGGCCCCACCTGGGATATCATGTCCAGTTATGGGCATACTGGAGACAGCCCAGCAAAAGGCCATAAAGAAACTGAAGGATTAATTAAGGGCTTCATTAAAGCATTGGAGGATCTCTCATATGACAAAAGCCTAAGAGAGCTCAACTGTTCAGACTAGAAAAAGTGAATGGGGCATCTTATCACTGTGTATAAACACCTGAAGGAAGGCTGTAAAGATGGAGCCAGACTTTTCAATGGTGCCCAGTGGCAGGACAAGATGCAACGGGAACAAACTGAAACACAGGAGGTTCCCTCTGAACATTGGAAAGACTCACACTGGCCCATGTGGCCCAAGGACGTTGTAGAGTCTCATGCCTTGAGATACTCAAAAGACACCTGGATATGGTCCTGGACAGCCAGCTCTAGGTGGCCCTGCTGGAGCAGGGGATTGGACCAGATGACCTCCAGAGCTCCCTTCCAACCTCAACCATTACATGGTCCCATGAATCACATCCCGTTGCATCATACACAGCTGCTTCAGAAAAACCTGAAGATTACCTGCAGAGTACCATTAAGCTAAATAATAATAAAAAGCTTCTTATGAAATAAACTGAGAGCCTGTGGAGAGTTTCTTTTATTATGGGATTTACTATGCTAATTTAATTACAACAAGGTGATTACAAAGTAATCCTATTTAGGCAGGAAGTTGACACTGTAACTATGAATACCTTACTCAGCACTGGATTAGAACTGCCCTTTGATGGTTACTTTCACCTCCAGAAAGAAGCACTTCAAGGCAAGTTATGAACATGTTTTAGGAAAGTACAAAATTCTACAAAAACTATTCTACAAACAGACAATGTGGACACGCAGGAAGAAAGGAGTGTGGCTCAATGCAGGCCAAAATGTTATTAGCTTTCCTCATCTGGGATTGACCAACAATAGCTTGTACAGCACAAAATTCCTTCTCTAATGACTTCCACCTGCTGGAGGGCTGCCATTCGCCCTGCGTCTCCCTGCAGCTGCTTTCCCATCTGCTGCTGGAAGCCATTGCCCTCCCTCTGGATAAGACCTGAGGCCTGGAGATAGGCAATTCAGTTGCTCTAAGCAAACAAAATCTTTTCCCAATTCCCAGAGAACCAGACCTGCTCTGTCTAGAAGCACTGCTGGATTGCTACCACAGCACAGTCTAAGCCTGATCACGTAAAAGGCTCAAGCTCAAAGGGCTTGTGCAGAAACTGGGAAGAAGAGGAATTAAATGCCAGTCAGAAGCCAATCGGTCCTCCACCAGGACTGTGGAACCCCAGCAGCCCTTCATCAAGAGCACTGTAATTCAGTTCTTTGTAGCACTGCCCATCTGCCAGCCCTAAGATTGTAACGTGCTGAATACAAACCAGTCTGATAAGGAATTACAAAGTCAAATCAGCGGAGAGCCAATGGAATTCATCACCATCCTCAGCAGCACCGCAGGTCATACAAGCCTTGCAAAACAGATTTGCACAGCCCAGGATTTAAAATAAGCAATCTTTCCTACTCAAATGCTAGATTGAGATCACCGAAATTGCTGGAGTTTTTATCCTTGTTCTGTTATGATTATTTTGTATTATACACATATGCTGGTTGGCCCATTAAACACAAGCTGGAAATGCCAAATTTCATCTGTACCTTCTTAACATGCAGAGCACAAGACGTAGAGCAAAAAGGGATAATTAGAATCTTAGAAATATTTATTTCCTGTTTCCACAAGAATGATGAGTTTAAGCCATTTTTTTCTAGAGCTTTGCTAGCCAGACATCTGAAACATGCTGTAAGATACCTTAAATAATACACTTCTCTGAATAGAAACTATTTGCACTATATGACTAAATTCCACAGGTATTTGTTTCCTGAAAGAGGCACACACATTAGAAATAATATCAAGAATTTCTAATAGCAATCAATCCAATCAGTATTGTGTGCTCCAAACGTAAGAAGTTTTAAAAAACACCAGGAAAATAGTTACTGGACAACATTTTAAACACTGGATTTACACATTCCCTTAAATGTGACAACCATCTCAACTGGGTATTCCATTACTCATATTTTTATGGTCTGATTTTGTAGATACATACATAACTAATACACTGGTCTGTTTCAAAGAATGAAATTATTCATATTTTTAAACAAATGTTGAATGCACTTGAAAAAATAACCAGAGATTAATACCACGCGCCTTTCAACAGATCCCTTCAAAATACCTCAGTAGCTTCACCCTTCAGAACAGAAACACACAGAAGAAAAGAAGCATCAACCAGAGCAATCAAAAGGAAAACTCAGTCAATTAACAGATGAGTAAACGGGTCATGATATCACAACAATTAAGTCATTAAGGTCCACCTCCCCCCATTAAAGCCAATGAAACATTTTCTTAAAAGGCAATCATAAGTGCTCCTAAAAAAATTCCAGAATGAGAGCTGGTGTACTACCAAAATTATATATACACCAAATATATTGGCATTTAGAGTGTTTTAAATTATTCATTATTCTTCAACAACTTTCCTGCTACACAGACTTGAATCAAACACATCACCACCTTGATACTGGCTATGAAGTCAATATTTCTATTGCATTTCATGATTAGGAGATACAATACCTCTGTCTGAAGTATGGCAGCTCTCTGTTCTTTGGCAGTAAGGGACTCTTTAAGCACTTCAATGTGTTGCTTGCAATCTGAATTCTGATTGCTAAGGGTTTCAAGCTTAGTTTGTAAGGCAAGAAGTTCTGATTCTTTCTTTGAGAGTTCTTGTTTCAGTTGATCAATCTGCAGTGGGGGGGAAAAAAAAGTTAGACCATTCATTTTATCTCCAATTCATAGCTCCACTGGAAATCTGAAAGGTGTAAATGACCATGATATGACAAAACAGACACCTGTGAATTCTGGAAGAGAATTAAGATTCAGACTTTTAACACTCACACCTTCAATGGTGTTTCTTGCAATTTAATGTACCCTGTCTTAAGAACGATTGCCCCGTTGTTGCAGAAGTTAAAAGGAAACTCTTAAAGATTATACGTGATGATTTGGCCTATACATTCACCACAGACCTCACTTAAGTTCAAAGGCATGTGTCCCATGTGAGGCAAGTCTGGCAGGACAGCAAAAATGCATAGGAAAAAAAAAGTGTTCAGAAAAGTATAAATTCAATCCTTCCAACAGCAAGATTCCCATGACTTATCATTGGCCAGAGTGAATCGGGAATTTTTTACGAGTCTGATAAAGAAAAAACAGGCATCTTAGAAAGAAGAGGAAAACAGAAAAGTGGAATTTTAACCTTACTCTTCTTGCAAATTTGTTGCTGCCCACCATCCCCACCTCCTATTTTTCTCCCTGGCAGTTCACATGGAATTCTCAGGTAGTAGAAAAGCCAAGCCAAGAAGACTAACTTAAGAGAAGTCTGGGGAAAACATTATAAAAAATTCCACACAACGAAAGGGCTGAGAGATAATAAAAGCTTATCCCAGAGGAAACAGCAGAAACACAATACTAAGACAGAGCTTCTGAATTTAAGTAAATTTAAGGTTCATCAGTAAATGTCATGGAATTGTGATTATTCTCCTCTTTCCACAACGATAAATGGGAAGAATAGCCACAGAAGACAAAATTGTGGTGGATTTAGAATATATGAATCAGAGCAAAGCACTGGACTATATACAGAACAATGTGTATAGGTGAAAGGATGGTGAATTAGGTGGCATATAACTACGCTTAAATTCTTGTGATATAACACTGGTCACCAGATGAATCCTGATACATCACCTCATGAGGATTGTTCGAAATAAAATGCCTCACTGCATCTGCATAACTCAGAGGAATCACTTCCTTTATATGAAGAGCTCTTTTCCATGTTTCCACAGACATTTGGGATGCAAGAAGTCTAGAGATGGTAGATGTAAGAGGATTCAAAAATCCCCAGGGGAAAAAAGAATATCCACAGGCTGATCCTACTCAACCACATTCCAGAGATCCTAAAACATTTCACAAATTCAGTATTGTATGGTACTGGGAATATTTATTGCTGATCAAAATGCTTCTATTTCATTTTACATTGCAAGTGCATATTTTAAAATTAAATTTTAAAACAATGTTTCTTCCAACTACGGTCCATATGTATGTCTTAATATATTTATTCTTTACTTCTTTTTATAAATCCCAGAATGTTTGTCTAGCTGGTTAAGGTGCTTGGAGAGTCACCCGTGAGCGCCTGTATAAAATGAAGAATTTAACCTGGCACTAAAAGAAATCACCTTTAAAATCTGAAAATATCAAAATAAGAAAAGAAGCATACAAAAACCAGACATGAAGGAAGAATGCAATTAAAAGCTGCTAGAGAAAGCCTTCTCTGGAAAGCAAACCACCTTCCTCCATCCCTTGCCAAAACGTGTAAGCAAGTATGGCAAGCAAGAGAAAATGGATAAAAATGAACAATGGGAAAATCTATGAGACAAAGACAAAACGTAGATCTGCAGCCAATCTGAATTACATCACAGGCTTTATATGAGACGCATGTGAACATCACAGATGCTTAATCTCTTCTAGAAACTCTTCCCCCTTCCCTCCGTGACACAACCCACACCCTGAGAAATAATAAAAAAAAAATTTAAAAGGCTTTGCTTTCATTGCAGGTGTGTTCTTTGTGTTTCAGAAACAGAATCTGCTTAGTGTAAAGTTCTGGCTACAAGATCTACAAATTGTCAGGATTTTAAAAATGTGTTACAGCTCTCCAATTAAAAAAAACTAAGAGTTAAAACACAAACCAAACACACACAACACAAAGATTGTTGAATAAATATGCTGATGACTTCTTAAAATAAAGTATTATGGTGAAAAAGTACTAAAATCTCAATATTTAAAAAATTGTCACCAAAATAAAAAGGTGTAGCAAGAAACTATAAAACTTATATTAAGAAATTTTAGACATGGGTATATTCACCTTTTTGAAGTTCTGCAGTATCTCAGTATGTAAAAAAAAAATAATTAAACAGGACATGAAATAGATTGCTGTCTGTAGCAGATATGCAAAGATTTTTGCTTTGTTGGAAGACCAACTGTCATGATTCAATGAAACCTCATGACCTCATATAATACAACAAAAACATTTTTGTACTTTATAAAGACTGCAATGAAGATAACCTACAAGTCTGGGTATAAGTGCTGTAGCATCAAAAAAACTCCCAAGTTTGTCCTCTGACCCTGACCTTCCCACTATCTCACATATTTCATATATATAATTTGCCTGTCACCGCTTTTTCAACGTTGCCCAATATGATCTTGCTTCACCTCGTTTCCTGAAACCCTAATTCCTTTTTCTTCCTTCTCAATTTACGATTCTGTCACCTCCCATAATTTCAGTTCCTTAGAACCCATTAATTTTCCATTTCTGGAAGACCATTATTGGTGTTCTTCTGTTGTTATTTTTACACACCAAATTCTTACGTGACATTATGCAGAGTAACCAGAAAACAAAGCGGGAAAAAAAAAATCAGAGCTTTCCCTCTGAATATTGCATATTAAAATTAATGGGCTAAATCTTTAAGTAAGTAATTGCATTAAATGAAACTGCTGATTTATGCATCGTAGGATTTGGTCTGATGCAGCAAATGACAACTGCTTTTAAAAGTGGAGGATTTAAGCAAAAGAACAGGAGTAGCAATGCAAATGATGCCTGCATACAGTAGACCCTACAAGTCTCTCAGTAGATTCTACAGGCTATGTTGGTTAAGGTCTGGTTTTAAACTGGTTATCAAATTTCCAGGCCTATCCACACCAAAAAAAAAAAAAAGCCATAGCTCTTTTCCTGCTGCGTTTTTGGGTTTTTTTCCTACAGGACCACCTAGAACTTCCATGCTTCCTTCATTCAGTATGGAAAGTTCTTACAGGCAGACATTAATTACAGAGCACCTTGGTGCTGCTTTATCAATTCTTAAAACTCATCTTACTGGTAATTTGCTGAAATTGTACTAACCTACCACTGGATTTTCATACCCATTCCAGTGGATAGTGTAAGAGTTCTAATGCTCAAAGAACTACTTAAATTCAGAGTGCAACCTCACACCTGAAAAAAATGCATCAGTGTGCATTTAAAGATGTGGCTGATAGCCAAAGGATGAACCCTAGTAAGGGAAGGAAGTCTTCCAAAGCAGAAATTTTTATTAAAAGTATGTATCATCCTATATGTTTTCTTCATAGTCTCAATTAAGATACTTGAAGGTGCAGAGCTCTCAGTCACATAAACTTTAAGACCTGTTTTGACAATTTCTGTATCATGTGAGTGATGACATGTTTTCTCCCTTCAAAACCTCAGCAAGGACAGACCTTATCAAGAGGGCAAGAAAAAGAAATCTCAGCAAGTTTTCTTTCTCATTCTTACAACTTTTATTTAACTGCAAGCCACAATTAAAGCCTATATATTTGGAAGGAGTGAATATTACTAAGAAGTAGTTAAGAAAATAAACACTTCCAAACATTGTCTGCCACTCATGCACAATAAATGATGGGCAGTATTTGCCTTCATTTAACACCTTCCCATTTATTTAAAGCAAGAGCAGATTGAAAACAAGTTATACTTCAAGAATAAATGAAAAGTATTAAGAGCTTCAAGCACCTCAGAAGAGTTTTGTACTGTTCTTTGCCATCAACCCTGTTTATCAGAATTTATCAACGATCTCAGGTTCAACAGATCACGTATAGCAAGATCTGTTTGCTGACAGCTCCATAAATACTTTTCCACCTTGAAAGGTTCTCAGATGAGTGATAAAAATAATATCTTCTGCTGCAAATCTTAATTTTAAGTGGAGAAAAAGGACTAGTGAAAGAAAACAGATAAAGCTTCATCAGAGCGTGGCATTTATCAAAGATCAGAAGGCTGTGACAAAACAAGGCATATTTAATGCTCTTCTCATTCATCTGCTTTCCATGCTACAGAAATATACTAAAGCTTTCCTGCCAAAAAATCAGGAGATTGTTAAAGTTCTAGGCTTTCTACTTTATTTTTATATCAACAGGTTTGCTCACATGTATTGGGAGTTTTGCTGTAAATCACTAAAACGGAATTGCTTTGAAATTAATGATGTTTAAGGAGGCAAAACAATTTTCCTGATGATAACGCTACTTAGGAGCTTTAGTCATTTTTTAGTAGCTTAAAAGCTACTTTTTTCCAACAGAATAAATATGTTCTTTGATTATTATTTTTTCTTCATAACTCTGGATTGATTCCACATGGGTACAAACACTTTCGTTTCTTCTGTAGCAAAAACCCCCAAACAATGAACAAGCAATAATGTTTTGTGAGTTTGATACAAGGAAATGTGTCACATCACTACACATTTAATCCCTGCCTGTGGTCAACTCCTAATAGTCTATGTACAGTAATATGAAATTAAAGGAGCTCTGCAGGAACAAAATCACTAAATTGCTAGTCTTGAAAATATGAGCAGGGTACAATTTGGTAGCATCTATGAAACAAAAGTCTTTACTACAAAACTACACCAAAAGTTAAAATCAAAATAATTTTCATTTATCCAAAATGCTTCACTCCTTCATGTCTACTGATTATTATCTAGTAGAGATTTACCAAAAGGAGAGATGCAGCTGCTTGCATTGGAAATGGTCAAGTTAAAACTTTTCTTTCCATTATTTAAACAGTCTTAATCTCTTTTATAAATAGATCTTACCTTATTTTTCATGAACTTTGAGTGACTCTTGTAAACTTCTATTTGTTTGATTTCTTCTTCTCGGTCCTCTGTATTCAGAACTCCATTTGTCTTTAACATCTGTATTTCATCTTCAAGATCTCTTATATTGCGCTCAAGTGAAGCTATTTTTGTATCCTAAGTTACAAAAAAGAGAGAATTGAAAATTACATGAAACATATATTAAAGAGCAACAGAAGCATATCTGTGCTTGGGTGAATATCAAATAATGAGATAGCAAAAATAGATGGTAGAAATTGAGAATGCACATAAACCAGGAATAATTCTATTGGTTTTAGCTTAAAAAAATGCAGAATTCAGACCAGACCTCTTCCACCATAGTTGCACAGTCTGTAGAAAATACATTCCGGTCAAAATTCCATTTAATTCCTACACAGGGATGAAGGGAGAATGGCAGATGCCCTATTTTTCCACAAATGTATGATAACAAACCTTGTTGTCATTAGTAACCATCTAGGCCTGGCTATTCTTCCAAGCTCTTAGACACGAAGTTTAGCCTAGAGACGCCAGTCCATGTCTCTGCAGGACACGGGGCCACCTCACTGTGTGGCTCAGCCTGAGGCTCAGGGTCCCTCTTTCTCTGGAGCTCTGCCTGCTCTCAAGAGGGAGAAAGGTTGTGTCCTCATATATTTTTCCTTAACTAATCTAGCCACATCACTACGAGGGGATTTAGCACTTTTTATTATGAGTCCCAAGATAAACAAAACCACAACCACTAAAAATTTCTACATCCCAGCCAATGGCTGCCACGTGTGCCAGCACCGCGCTGGAAAACAGTGAAGTTTTTTGCTGTTTCCAGTCATTTGGAAATTGGCTAAGTCCCTTCTGTGAGAGTCAGAAAGATAGAAAATCAATTACACAACCTTGTCACAATTATCTGTTTGAAAGACTATTGCAAAATTACTCATTAGGAAATCTAGTCAACAACACAGAGGATCAACCCCCTGTAAAATATTAGAGACTGGATGAAGTTCTTGTTCCACTGAGATCAACATGAAATAAAAATTTAAAAACAAAACACACCACACAAAAAAAACCAACCCGATTCACTAAGACCAGGTTATTAAGTTAGAAAGCTAATTTGGGAAAAAAAATACAAATGGAATTGATCCTTTAACCAGGACAAACTAAGCTTGAATCACTGCAACTTTGTTGCTTTCTTTCGGCTGCCTAAAAACAAGCAAAAACCCCAACTCCTGTAACAACTTCTTTCATAACAAAGCCAGGCAAATTTAGCAATTTAAGACACACAAGAGACTGGATGAAGTTCCAAAAAGCATCTGAATTTTTGGTACTGAAGGGAAAAAGAATCTCAGATTATTTTGGAGGACCACTGTTATAAATCCATACAGAATGAAAGCTAAGGACTAAGCAATGCCATTTAGATGGCCCACTGTCATTCCTCCAACACTTTTGCTTTTATCTTTATAGTCAACAATAAATCTCAAACAGAGAGAAGTTTTCTTTTTTTATTTTCTTATTCCATCAAAAATTAATTTTAATTCTAAACCACAGAAGTAAAATATTGAGATGGAATGAAAAAAGGGAAGAATTAAATCTTCTCATTTGGAGAAGCTGCACAAAAGGAAAAATACTGCAAGACACAAAAGTATTTTAAAAGCTTTCAAGACTTAACACAAAAATAATTGTAGCTCTCACGGATACAATCAATTCAGCTTGCTCCATTAGACTTCATTTCAGAAATATTTTCCTCCTATTTTTGAAGATAAAAGCAAAACCTAAGCTTCACTACACTTTGCAATGATTTTGCAATGAAATATATTAATGCTTACATGACCTGTTATGACATGACATCTGGGAATAGTCTTCATCAAATTTCCCCAGCTAAGTCTGTAAGAGTCTGCCTTTTTGTACTGCCTTCGTATTTTACATGTTTGCAAATATAATATGGCAGGAACAATTTATAGCACAGCCTGCTACACTCTTTAGAAGGTTTATGCATCACAGAATAACATTTAAGCTTTATGAGAAATATCTAACATAACTTATGGAAGCACTTTCTGTACTTCTACTGCATCACAAGATTGAAATCTCTGAGGAAAAGTTTATTTTTAATCAATCTCTGCATGCTGTGATTACAGATGTGTAAAAGCTATTTTCCTATGTCTTGAAAAATTGTCACTAAGTTTTATATTAACTTTTTATTACAACAGAAGCCAGCAATTTCACAAATTTTGTGAAATTCAAAGGTATTTTGTGAAATTCAATTCCCTGTTGCATGCTGGCTTGCTCAGGAAACCTCACAGGTTTCCTGCCTAGACAACTGCTAAAAAGTGAGGAACCTTGTAGGTCAGAGACAACCAGAGAGCCCAGAGCTCCCAGTGAGTATTGCCACAAGGGAGCTGGGCTGACTCACAGGATGGAGAGACAGTTAGGTAGCTTTGCATTTGCCAAAAGTTTTGACAGAATAGGCACATTCCCATAGAAATCTTCTGATTCAGCTGAATCAGCGTTTTCCCAAAGAAAATTCTAATTGGAAAACTTTCAACCAGTCTTGTTGGGGCACAGGGTCTGGCAAGCTTTCAGAAACTGAAATGGGAACAGATGCAATATTTCCTTCAAACCACTAAGATTTATCCCCATTAGTAACATTCTAAAAAACTGCATGGGTCTGTGTCAAATCACAACGAAGACTCCTTTGCAATAATATTAAGGAAGCAGATTAGTATTAAATGGTACTAATAAACATCTTCTGAGTTCTACAACAATGCAGCACTTGTTCAGATTTTTCCAGTCAGGCCCTCTAAATCTGTTAAAAGACATAAGATTATATAGCAGGATTTGTGATAGAGACTAGGGCACTCACCCTAATCTATCCACTCCTTCCAGCAGTAACCAATACTTCTTCCTTATCTCCTTTATTAGAACAGTGTTGCAGATATTCTGGGAGAGGTTAGGGCTATTTAGGTTTCTTCTGGCTGGACCTAGCAGAAACCCACCTCTTTTGGAATGTGAAAAATATTAGTATGTGTCCTGATGCTGAAGACAACAATACCTCACACCAGGAAAATACTAACTCTACAAACGAGTTTCCACGATGATGCTTCATGAATCATATCAGTCCTTAAAAGAGTCCTACTGTACATTTCCTGAAAACTGAGGGGCAGAAAAAGGGCAAAACATTTGTAAATAATCACAGAATCACAGAATATTCTGAGCTGGAAGGGATCCACACGGATCATCAAGTCCAACTCATAAATGCAGCATTCCAGGCTGTCTTACTCTGAAAGGAAAAGTAAGAAAATGCTACCGTTCATCATTTGAGATACCTGATAAATTTAAATTATGTCTGTGAAAAACTTTGCTTGTAGGGCATTCAACAAGCAATCAGAAGGTAATGTTTGAAACTTCACATTTAATAAAGCTTGAATTTAAACGCACTTAATGTACACATGCTGCCAACAGACCATACACAACTACTCTTACTGTATGAATTTTTACCTTGTCATTTTAATGCAGAGAATATTCAGGTTTATCTTTGAAGATAAGGGAAGTGAAAGTTCATGCAATCTTAAGAATAGAGTATGTTGCACTGCAAACACACATACACACTCCTCTAGAACCAAACCCATACCTGAAATATCACAGCTGGATCAATACATAAAGATGGCTCTTTCTGCAAGTAAGGTAAACCACAAATACTTTCATTTACTTTACAGCTTACATTTATAAAGACTTTGTAGTTGCTAGACTCCACATTTTTCAATATCATATCCTTAAGATGAGTTCTAGGCCGTATCTGTAGGCAATTTCTGGTTTTCCCTCTCAAGTACTATCACTGTTTTAGCGATGATAGAACTAGAACATAGCAACATGTAATGGTCGGGTTGGAAGCAGCATTTAAAGGTCACCTAATCCAACCCCCTGCCACGGGCAGGGACACCTTCCACTATCCCAGGTTGCTCCAAGCCCCATCCAACCTGGCCTGGAACATTTTCAGGGATGGGGCATTCACAGCTTCTCTGGGCAACCTGTGCCAGGCCTCCACCACCCTCATCATAAAATTCTTTTTTTCCCACAAGTCCAACCTAAATATATCCTACTTCAGTGCAAAACTGTTGTTCTGTGTCCTGTCACAACAGGCCCTACTGAAAGCTCTGTCCCCATCTTTCTTATATGCCCCCTTTCAGTACTGAAAGGCTACAAGGTCACTGAGGAGCCTCCTCTTCTCCAGGCTCCCAACTCTTCCAAGCCCGTCCATATAGGAGCTGCTCCAGCCTTCTGATCATTGTTGAGGCTCTCCTCTGGACTTGCTCCAACAGGTCCATGTATTTTTTGTCCTGTGGAGCCCAGGACAGAAGGCAGCAGTCCAGGCGAGGCCTCACGAGAGATGAGCACGTTTTGACCCGATTCACGTGCTCAGGAGTACTTATCATAAAATGAAGTGAAAAGTGTGTTTCCTTTTAATCTTTGTACTATATTAATAGGAGCTCATCAACTTTGAATATCACTGCTGTTCAAAATACATTCAAAAATATCAGACATCTGGCATTTGCCAGCACACAATATGCAAGGAAGCATGCATGGGTGCGACTGCAATTAAAGGAAAGGATTTCCATGTACCAGTTTTATTTTCTACTTTAGCAGACTAAGATTTAGGCTTGAGGGAAAAAAACACAGTTTAATTACATATATCCACAGTCACAAAGTCCAAAGCAACCACTGCATCAAAACTAGACTAGTTTGAGGGAGTAACAGGAGCATGTGGGAGAGGGAAGCACCCTACCCTCCCTTAGTTTTGTGACTCTGCTTTCCAGAATAAAAGAAAGCTTCTGGAGAGTAAGGTCAGCTGCAGAAAAGAGAACTGAGTAAAGAATGAAGTGAGAAACAATAGAGCAAAAGACATGGCATCAGGAAGCAAATGTGTCTATGAAGCAAAACCAGAAAGTTAGGAAAGAACAGCTTGTGCAATGCATCTGAAAAGACAACAGATACCTGGAAAGGAATAAATAAAGCAAGAAAAACAGAAGTCAAGGCATAGGATGTGAATTTTCCATCTTTTTTGTTTGCCCTTTTTTATTTTGCATGAACATACAGGATATGGACACTGGTCAACAAGACAGCAGTTATGCAGAAAAGGCAAGTGCTGTAAGAAAAAACAACTGCTTGCAAAGTTTCAGAGGGAAATGAAGATGACAGGACAGGAAAGGTAGTTCAGAAGATGTCCAGGACAAATAAACACAAGAGAGGATAGGTAGGAGAAATGGGTATACCTGATTGGATGAACAGGAATACATCCAATCTGGGAAAAGGGACAGAAAGAATTCAGCAGTGGGAAGGGACAGAAGAAAACCACAGAGAGAATAGAAGGACTTACGAAGGAGGGAAAGTTGCATCCTGGCAGAGCCTGGGGGAGCCATGGAAGGGACTCAGACAAAAGCCAAAGTGGTGAGGGGCTGGAAGGGGCTGGGTGTGGTGAAGATAAACGTAAACTGCTTGGAGCCTCTGCGTGGGGGAGTGGACAGCCTGAGATTGCCATATTGCAGCTAATCCTGTCCCTCCTTCTACCCTCAACACTGTGGGGAAACAATTCCTTCAATACCTGATCATTCAAAACAAATGTTCCACATTTTTTTCAAAACAAATGCTGTCTGGATTAAGACAATTTAAATTTACTTGAAAACAGTCCAGATCTGGAACTTGTAATGAAAACTGCTGTTTAATCATGTGGATTTCAACATCTTACATTTGTCCCTTTTTCTTTTCAATATTAGGACGATTTTAGACAGGGCCAACCCCAAAGGAGTGTGTTCACAGGGGCAGAAAGAACTGAGTGCCTCAGAGCCAAAAAGCAGCTCGGCATCAGCAACTTGATCTCAGCTCACTTGTGACAAATGAAAGCCCTCACTACAAAAATCCAACTTTTAAACAGTGGAACATTGCACCACGCCCACCTCTCCTGGGAGTCAAACAGAAAACACTTCACTGTCTTCAGGGACACACACTGTCAGGAGCAACTGAAGTCATCACACGTGTCATTCATGTGTCCTGTACCCCCTACTCCTGTTCTTTTCAAAGAGTTTTGGTACAGGAAGAGGAATTGAAAATCGATTTCAACATGTCCTTTACATTGTTAATAACCCACATAAAATACTATAAATTATTCTAACACATTTTTTTTGTATCCCAAAACTTTTAAATTTATAATTCTGAATATTAATAGAAAAACCAAGTTTCTCAGGCACTACCTTACTTTCCCATTTACTTAGAGCAATGAGTTACTGCAAAGACATATATCTTAGATTTTATTAAAGACTTCTGAACTAATGTCCAAAGCAAATATACATCCAAAAATGGAATTCTGTAATCAATGTACCTTCTTTGTTACTCATATAATCCAAATTAATTATTATCTATTAAAAGACAGATACTGTATTTATAAAGTCCTGCTGTTGTTTTAACTGTGTATTTACCACAATGTTCAGACATGCTGAACTCATTTGCTCATAACAGAAGTCACTGGCAAAATGAGGCCTTTAATTTGCACTTCCTTTTAAGACTGAAATGAAAGACCATCATTAATGAATTTCAGGCAGCATTGCCAACTCACAAATTATCTCAGGTCTCATGGTATTTTTCTTAAAGATGAACATTCCAGACTCATAGAATTATGCAAAAATATCAGCTTTCACTTTTTAAATTACTATTTTTATTCTTTGTTATTGTGGAGGGGAAAGCCACAACACTTTAGTAATACTATATATCAAAAAAAGTAAACAACAGTCAGGACTAAGAGAGCTGTTTCATCATATTTCTTCATATCTGCTGATGCAACTAGTATTTTCCTTAGGCTGGCTGTAAAATTATGGCCTAATAGCAACCAACAGAAGAATTGGTTTTAAAGTTTGAGAAGGAAAACATTTTACATTGGCCTTGGACAGTTTGCCTTGAACTTTTGTCAGTTTATTCCATATACTTTGGATCTCCTGAAACACACACACCATAGTCTTTTTAAAAAGCAATATTCAGTTATCATCATTCAGCAATGCTACACCTGATTTTTTCAAGCAATTTTATTTAGTAAACAGACCAGGAGAAATAAATACTAATTATTCCTAGCTACACAACAAAATTAATTGGCATGGTAAAGGAAGCATTTAATGACTAAACAGTCATAAATCAACCCTGGTAGGCAGCTAGGTGTCACAGCTGCTTGTTCACTCCCCCTCAGTGGGACAGGCGAGAGAACCAGAGGGCAGAAGTGGGAAAACCCATTGTTTGAGATAAAGCCAGTGTCATATGTAAAGCAAAGCTGTGCATGCAAGCAAAGCAAAATACAGAATTCATGCACTGCTTCCCAGGCAGGTAGATGCCTGGCTGTTTTCAGGAGAGTAGGGCTGCAGCAGGCACAAGAGTTATTTGGGAAGACAAATGCTGTGACTCTGTATGTCCTCCCTTCAGTTTGCTGAGCGTGACATGATGGGATGGAATATCCCTTTGGTGAATTTGGGTCAGCTGCCCCTGCTGTGCTCCCTCCCAGCCTCTTGTCCACCCCCACCCTACTTGCAGGGTGGGAGCAGAGTGAGAAACTGGGAAAGCTTAGACTCTGTGTGAGCCCTGCTGGACAACAGCTAAAACATCAGCATGTTATCAACACTGTTTCGGTCTGAAATTCAAAACACAGCACCAGACAGGCTGCTACAGGGAAAATGAACTCCATCCCAGCCATACCCAGTACATGACTTCATGCTGTAAAAACAACACACAGGGAAACATGCAAAGACCCTACCTTCATTTCGATAACTGTTTGCAGAGCCTTCGTCTTTGCTGGCTCAGGCTGAAGTTGGGTTCTTCTGTGCAATTCCTGTGGAGGAACACGATAGAAATAAGCTTGACGACTCATCTTTCCATTGTATTAATTGCTCCTATGAACTCACTGCAACAAAGTAAAAGTCGGATGACGAGAAGCATGTAACTGCAAGTGCTACAGGTGCTTCCCTGGCTGCAGCTCCCCTGCCATCGCTGCAGTCCCTATCTTATGTTACAGTCAACTCTGACAGCACATGCGCTATTTCTGAAACCCCTTATCAATAATTAATGTCAAGTGTGACAACCCAGCAAGGAATTTCTTAGTCCCAATACAATGCTGCTATTGCTGCTTAAACACCCAAACTTAATTCAATTGTGCTACTAATTCAAACACTGGTGTTAAGTCTTTTACAGTCATTTCTTCTTAATTTTTCCTCTAATGTCTGAAATAAGCAATTTAAAGACATTATATTCAAATTTGACATTTTAAGGATAATAATTATGTAGTGGGCTGATGCAGCACACGCTACAGTAGCAATTATATTTCAGTTTTCACATTTTCATACTGGTTTTTATGCATCTTAATCCACAGCAAAAGAAAAATGGATTGCATTAGTTTAGACAAAGTTAACAGAACCAATACATACTGGTCTTCATAAAAATAATAACAAAAAACCCTACAAGAGTATGAAGACAGCATCGCTCAGTCTCATAAAATCAGAGTTGTATCTTGCTATGATATACCCCAATAAAAAACTCACATTAATTACCTGGAAAAAAAATGTAGCAAAGGTGTGACAAAACATTTTCATTTGAGAATTTAGTGATGCTTATTCCCTTCCCATAAACCATCTGAGAGATTTATTATTAAAAAAACCCTGAAACAGGACAGATTTAGTCCCATTTCCACTCCTTTGGAGCCCTTCTGCTCTAAAGGAGAGGAGTGCCATCCTTGATGTCTTTATGTCTCAGTTCTTTCTACTGTGGTGCTCCACATACACTCCTGAACTAACCTGGCAGCCATGAGAAAGACATTTATGCTTGAGGCCACAGAGCCAAGGTCATTCACCTAGGTCTTGCCTACCTTATAACCCAAGAGTTTAAAAGTCATCAGGTCTTGTATCACAAACTTCTTCTTCTGTGTAGCAACAAACATATTGCTGACCCACAACTGTGAGAAACAACTGCTCTCAAAGACTCAGTAGTAGGAGTGATTTACTGTATGTTATTAAACTAAAGTCTACTGCTAATAAACATCTTTATAAAATAGATTAAAAAAATGTGTGGCCTAATATATTGAAGCAACTGAAAGAGACAAGTTAGTATACCTAACGCTAAGAAAGTCTGAATGGTTTTTTTATTAGGTTAAACATATTGCAGGTACATATACATATATTTAGACTGCATCTAACAGATAACAGTAAATTTATAATTTTGCTTTTATGATTTTTTCAAATGCTTTGGTGTTTATGGAATTCTTTCTGCATTTATGAAATAGTATCTCTGATTAGTCCTTTCTCGTTGGTTTTTTTCTTTTCATTTAAATGTGACTCTCCATATTATAAAAAGAAAGAAATCTCTGCAAATCACCTATGCAAGGAATCTCTCAACCACCACCAGCTGTTTGTCTTAGATGAAACAAGTACCTTCACTGCACAACAGTTTTAAAAAATAGGGCTATGTAATGAATTTGTTATACAGTTATACAAAAGAATAGTTGGCCAGTCATACCACTATCAGATCAGCAAAAATTACAGCTAATTCTAAGACCAGACTTTGCTCCCCAAGGCCATATAAACTGAGCTGGAATATAAACAGGATTCCACACATTGCCCAGGGAGACAAACCAGAGTTTCCACCTCCTTAGCCAAAGATGAATAGACTGCCAAAGATGCGTATTCCGAGATGTCTATCATAGCATGAAGCCTTGCCTCATAATGCTTTTCCTGTTTGCTTTATGAATCAATCTGATGCTGGCTGACTTAAAAGCTTTTCTTCTCTATCCCTGATGGTAAAATGAAGCAGACTTTAGGATTCTGGAGAAGATCAGAAAATGACTCCCACTTTATTATTTTGCGTGGGTTTTCTTCCAATCAGATTCAAATGTTTGGAGACTCCCACAAGGCTCAGTTCTTGAATTTATGTTGTTCTAGGTATGTGCTTTTTCATTTGGGGTACCTGATTCAGGGATATACTTTTCGGGTACTAATTTAAGGATACAGTTTACGTGAATGATACACTGATTTTCTTACTCTGAGGTCACCTGGAGGCTTTCAAATTTGCCTGAACAGCTAAGCAAGAGATATTCTGGAGATTTCAGAAATTCCTCATAGCCTAAGGAAACCAGATTTTTATCCATTACATCATTTATGGAATGATGTGGTTTTCTTGTTTTCAATTTCTTTTAATAAAAAGTCCAGGGAGACAAATAAGAATATGTGGGGGAAAAAACCAAAAATTTATCAGGGACAGTTTCTTTTAACCTAAACTTTATTGAATGGAATTCTTGATACTTATATCCACAACAAAGAACTTGCTCCATCATCTCTGCAATGATCAAAGCCTATACTAAAAATCTCTCAGAGTTGCAATCATTTATAAAATTAGACTTTCTTTATATCCCTCTATATGACATCTGCAATTAGTAGTAATTCTGAGCAACCACTTTGCACAGGCAAATTAATTCTAATTCTGTGTAACCAAATGCCCACACCTCGTCTCTCCTGATGATGCTTAGTTGTCAAGGTGATTAATGCACCCACACAAAATTGACAGGTAATTCTTCACATTAAATTTACTTTAATAGTCTTTGCTTTTAGACTAAAATGAGTTTCAACCCAAACCTGGCCATTGCTTTCTCCTTCTGCAGTATTAGGTTAGCATCTTGTATTGGCCTCAGAAGTAAATTTAGCACACAATTTTAACACTAATTTAAACACCAAAAAAAAATCCAAAGAGGAGGAGGAGGTTATATTTATAATCCTAAAATACTGGTGGGAAGATGAATTCTACCCTTTTGTTCAGAAATTGATAAGAAGATATTGCAAGATTTTGTCATTATTCACTGGTGCTGAAAATCCCCACTACGTAGTATAAACTGAACATAATACTAATTACCCAAATAAAACTGTGTTTTTATTCCAGCTTTATTAAAAGACACTTCATCCCTTGGCTGCAGGAAAGTCAGGGTGCTGCAAACTGATCCTTCTTTACTCTGCTTCTGAAGCATTTCATTAATGTTCCCAAGACATCAGTGACTGTGCTGTTCTCATTCAATGATACCAACCCTGTCAACGTAGTTCAAGGTTTTACCTTTATTTACACAAAACTGCCTAAAATAATGACACAAAGTGCTAGAAAGGAAATGTTCAGAAAACAGGCAATTTGGAGATGGTGTGAAACTGTCAGTGAGTGTCTGCATTTTAACTGGTATGCTTCTACTGATTAAAGAACAGCAGGAAAATGGAATCAAAAACTAGAAGATGTTTAAAAAGTAACAAAAAAATCAAGATCTCTGAAAAATAAAGACATAAAAACAATAAAACCATCAGAAACAAATAACCATTGGAAGAAGAGAGAAATTATTGAAGAAGGCAGCATAAAAACTGGCATGAGAAACCATTGTGTCAGTAAATGCAGCTTTTTGCCTTCACAGACAAAATGTACAAATCTGTAAATCACAGCAGGCAATGGTGCAGGAGCTGCTAGTTCTCTCAAACACCTCAAAGCACACTGGTTCCATTCTCCTGGAAAAGAAAGCCTTGGTAGTTCTTCTACAGGATCAGCTTGTCTGAACTTCAAAATTTAAATCAGCAGTATTTTAATATTTCGATCAATCATTTAAGTAAAAGCACAGCACTTACCTAAAGTGTCTAAACAGCAGTGTTTCTTCAGCCAAAAATACCATTAGAAACACTGATCAAATTCAATTTAACCAGAATACTAGAAAAATGTAACATACAGGAATTAATTCATCCTTAACGTACAGACTTCTCTGCTCTTTCCTGTTTTCTAACTCTTCACATCTACCTCCAGCCAAAAGAGTCTCATAGTAATTCAAATGAAAGTAGATTTAAAAAATCCTGATCAAACACTTTATCCTTCTGGAAACCAGAAACTAACAACACAAAATTCCCATGTCTGTCTCCAGTGTACAGGAATAAAGAGCCCTGTTATTGGAAAGGATTTTAAAAATCATGTTACTATGGACTGCCTTTTAAAAATTCACCATTATAGGTATTGGAACTCTGGGAAGGCCTGTTAAAGAAATTTCGTCAAATCCCAACAAATTTTATAGCTTGAATAAATGAAAATGTGTATATAAGGCCATGAAATGAAAAATTAGAGGAAATATAAAGAGCTGATAGCTACAAGAGTTCTGCAGAGAGTTTTTTTTGTAAATTAGGTGTATTTAAATTTGTTAAGTTCTCACGGTTAAGCAAAATAGTCAGATGCATGCCCAATTCTCTCTCCATTTATCATTTTAAATAAACAGCTATGACTTTTGATGAAAATGAAAGAAATTGCATTAATCAGGCACCACCACCAAACTATAAAAAAAAGGTCAATAGTCCATCACCATGGACAAGTCCAACAATAATCTCAATGGCCTCAGTATTACTCTTGAACAATAAGTCTAACACCACCCCGACCTACATTAAAAAACTTGGAGATGTAAAGAGTAGGAAGGAGAAAGGAGGAGTTTCTACACCAGTTGAAAACCACCATATTGAATCATGAGCCAAAGTAGGTCTTTGCAATGATCAGACTTCCATTTATTCCTGAATTCATGCATGTAAGAGCAGCTTACAAAGCTTTACTAATGTGCCTGAAGACAGACTATGAGGAAAAATAATCTGAGCATTAAGAAACTCAGCTTTTCTTTGACTTGTATGTCAAAAACACCTTAAGCAACCACGTGCGTTGTCATCCTGGAAGAGTATCCTCTGGCAAGAGACCACATACAGAAAGTTTCAAGTGAAAACACGATTTGTATATGGAGTTTGAAATGCATGTGGGACAATTTAGTTTGTAACTGAAAGCACACAGAATTGTTTCCTGAAAGGAGCTACTGAAACTCCACTTTTACCGGAATTCTTGAAAATTTATTTCTTTTCTTTGTAGAAGGAATAAAGCTTCTGGGGGATCACTTCTGTTTTGCACAGTATCTTTAATCTCTTTTCCTCTTACCAAAATTACTTCTCCAAATTTAGGAAAAGGGAAGAGTTATTGCTTCACACATATCTTCAGAAAAAGAAACTTTGATGATAAACAGTTTTCTCCCTTTTCACCATTTTCTTTAAGAAACCATACCAAAACCCCTGAGTGCCTGCAGTAAAGGAAGCCCATGTATTTGTTTTCAGGGGCAGTCAATTAGAATCAGAAAACTGAAGTTCCAACTGCTGCTTACACTTCTGCAAAGCAAATATACTCTAGAAAGATCCTGGCTAAAAAACTTTCTCTTTGCAGTACATATAAAGCTTTAAAACTGCATGGAAAAATATGCCTTTTTTTTTTTTAAAGCTAAATGTTTAAAGAGTCATTTATTAATAACCCAGGTGCACTAAATAGAGTCACTTAATTTACAGTAGGACACATCAATGAAATATTGTTGTGAGTTATAAACCAGGGGTTTTAGGTATTTGGTTTTGGGGATCTTTTTTTAGAAGACTATCTTTTATTAAAATCACATCTTCAAATTCTTAAAATGTAAAATCCTTATTGTAACAAATCCTTTGTGTAATCCATAGTGTTTAAAAAATCCTTATCCAACAAATCCATGATTTTAAAGACTTATTTCCACTACTTCCCTCCCATTTAGAAGCCTGAGCACACAAAGAACTTTTGAATAAGGTTGAAAAAGAAAGCAATATCCCATCAGTTTTACAATAAGTGTAACACTAACCATGGAGTAATAATGGAATTCCACCTTAGGGTGTAACTAAGAATAGACTTCCCTTGCTCCTGCCATCAAAAGCATACAGGCAAAGCTTAAAAGGGTAAAGTCACAGCAAAGATTACCAAATACAATCCCCAGGATCCAGAACACACAGCAGAGATGCTGCTGTGTGCCAGCTCCAGTCTTAATAAATAATAAAAACCAAAACCATTTAAACGTGGACGGTACTGTGAGATGGGATGTTACCAGCAGTGCCAACACACAGTGCTCATGGTATTCCTACGGGCCAGTTCATCTAAGTAGAGGAAAACAGTTTTCCAACAGCTCTTCCCATATTCATACAGCTAACCTCCTGACAGTTTCCTTAAACAAGCTGAAACCTAAGCGTTCTGTCCCAGAAAAACAAAAAGACAAAGGGTGATATCCTATTTAGTGCCTTCCCCACCTTCCAACCTACGGACACACCCAGCAATACTTGTTTAATTTCTACTCTTGTAAAAATTAATTTCTACTTGTTTAATTCTGAACCAGTGCTCCTCTTCAGCCTGATTGCAGATGCAAAAATAATTTAAATTATTAAATTAAGAACTTACTTCTCAAATGGCAGCAAAATAGTCCTGCCAAAACCAGAGTCACACTCGACAGCTCAAAGCCAGAGGTACTACATATTTCACACACTTGCTGCACAGATCTCGTAAGGTTACTGAAGAATGTGTTAGCTGGTGTTAACATGCACAGAACTTCCAACATGCTGTTCACTTTTCTGGCAGAAATCCTTTTATAAACTTAGCATTGATAAAACATCAATCACTAAACAGCCTGAGCCAGCCCAGGCAAGTGCTGGCACTCCCCGTGTGATGCCCATCCCCATGTTGCAGTAACACTTCAAATTGATTAGCACGGGACTTTTCAATTTTGAAAAGCAGAGTGTTATCTACTCATGTCCATACTTATTAATGAATATAACTGTTTTGTTATAACCTTTTCTAGCCTACCTTTTCATGTCTCTTTTCCCTTCACGTGGACTTGGTGAAATCACTAGCTAAAATAACTTATGGGTTTGATTTACAGTTCAGTAATTCTCCAGGAAGTGCTTTTCTAAATATGGGTGGGTTTTACTTACATGCATTTAAAATTACTGCTGGCTTAGGCTATTTAGTATTTAAACTTAATCAGCAGTGCCAGCAAGCATCAGAGTTAATAAGACTTCAAATCTGTAAGTTCATTGGCCCTGTGGTATAGCAAGTTTTTTTTTAAAATGTAAATAAAGTTTTGTGATGATATTTGTGGTGTCTGTCGGGGCCCATATTGGGACCAACACTATTCAATACCTCAATCAGTGGGACTGAGCACACCCTCAGCAGGCTTGCAGATAACACCAGGCTGAGCAGTGCTGCTGGTATCACTGAGGGAAGGGATGGCTCAGAGGGACGGTGACAGGCTGGAGGAATGTGCTCCTGGGAACCCCCAAGGGCAAGGTCCTGCACCTGGGAGGGGGCAATGCCCAGATCGGAACAGGCTGGGTGATGAACGAGCGCATTGAGAGCAGCCCTGCAGCAAAGGAGTTGGAGATACTGGTAGGTGAAAAATTACATATTATTTTCTGACAAAGGTAACAGTTATCATATCATCACGTAACAGAATGCCAAAGCTCTCAGTTAACAAAATTATCTCCCCTAGATATTCAGAGAAATGTCATCCCTACATTCCTAAGTGTTCTATATAGCTGTTAGGTTATGCAAATGTATGGCAGAGAGGGACATGAGAGCACTAACCTAAAGAGATAAGACAGACAATTTTTCACACAATTTGGGTGTTGGGTGTGCTTTAGCAGGTGGGCATTTTGGTTTGTATTTAAAAAAAAAAAAAAACAACTTGTAAACAGCATGCTTTTTAACCTAAAGCAAAAATTTTATGCTTGCCAAAAGAACTCACCACACCACAACCTCACTAAAAACAGAAAGGACTAAATTAATTTGCATTGACTTTGAAAAAAAAAAAAAATCCTATTTTTGGATCTGCCAGAAACTGAATTCAAGACACCCACCAATTCACTGCAGCTCTGCGTATCAAGTTGAGATTTGCCAACCAAGTCAGTCTTTCTCGAGAGGGAAGAGGTAGGGGGTAATGTCTACACATTTGAAAATGCAGAACACTTATTTCACTCTGAAACTAGCATTCTGCAGAAGAGCCTGAACCCAATATTAGAGGAACATGTTAAAATCACAAAAATAGAGCTGATTGTATATGAGAATATTGGAGTGAAGCAAACACCACCAATGTCCTCTGCAACAGCCTTGCTGCACAGAATATGTGCTACCACAACTACAGAAAAGAACTGTTCGAGTCACACAGGAAACAACCTGTACAGGCAGTCATCATCACCTAATTGAATATTTATCATTCTACAAACTTTTTCAAGAGTCTGCTGAACTGAAGCTCACACATCAG
>VZTI01005330.1:209884-309075 GCA_013397865.1 Struthidea cinerea | reverse complement strand
AAAAAAAAAAAAAAGGAGTAAAATCCACTTAACACCTGCTCCAATTCTTTTTCCATTGCCTGGGAAACTAAGTGTTGCTTGGTAACTCAAATCCATCTGTTCAAATTTCCTCTTTCAGTCTTCCCTTTTTATCAGAACCAAAAAACCCAGCCCTTAACTGAAAATATGATCAGAAAAAAAATCTGCCAACATATTTTATCACTGCATAAAAGATACAACAGACCCTTATCTGTTTTGAAATTATGGCAGATTGAAAAGTATCTGATATTGTCTCTTAGAAACAACAACACATCACAGATAATTTTTTTTTAAGAATGAGAAAATAAATTCTTTATTTTATTCCTTTTCCTTACCTCAGGGCAATACAAGCAGCAAGACACCACCTCCTCACACAGTTCAAAGCCTTCAACTTTCCTATGTTTAGATGCTGACATGAATACCTATAGACCAGGGGCTGAGGCACAGTTTAAGAACTACTTCCCTGTGCCTCAGTACTCAAAATAAATGCTGAATGCATAGATACCACAAGTATCCAAATGCTTAGCTTCCTCTAGAGATGTAAATCAAAAGAATCTCCACTGAAATTACTGCTGTTATCTGTTGTGATTAAAAACAGACCTTAAAGGAGAATTTTTGAAACTTTGGAAATCCATGAGATGATGTTTGCATAGGGTAAGACAGGAAAATAGGCAAATGGAGAAAAACTGCATGTTGCTGTAGGATACTAAATTCTGTACAGAAGACACGACCACATGTATTTAAAAAAATCCACCACCTTACAAACAGAAGTGGCAGCAATAACAAAACCGCAGTTATATACACTTCCCATGTTTTACATTTTTTAGGCACTAAACTTAAGTCAGTATAGGTATGGGGTTTGGTTTGTTTTGATAACTTTTGGAGCCCCTATTGCAGAAGGCCTGAATACAGCAGGTACAGTTTCAACAAATAAAAGTGCCTTAATATACTGAGAAAAAAAATTACATGCTATGTGTTATCTGATTTCTCTATCTTTTCAACCTCAAAAACTTGGAATTACTGCTACTATAAACATCTTTTGTCATATTTGTTTCAAAAGAGAGGCAGAGTCAGCTCAAGGCTTTTCAGAGTAACACTTTGTTTCAGGAGAACTTTGTGAAGAAGGTTTAATGTTCTCTCCTGCTCTCAGCCAGACTGTCCTTCTTCAGAAGAACACATTCTTTTTTTTATGCGGAGCATAGGACAACGTAATGTTCATGACCAGGCCAGAGGTACTGCAGGGACCTCAATTCATGCCCTAGAAGGAGCTTTCTCTTCTTTACCATCTCTCCTTTCTCTCATACCTTGAAATTAGAGCTTAACTTACTCAGTCTAAGGCAAGTATGGGATGTACAGACAAGATGCCATCAACCCTTTCAAGCTCTGGTTCAGACACTGAAGAATATGTAAAAAGCAGAGGTTATAGCAGCCAAAAGTCTCAAATATTTTTGAACTTCCAGAATAAAAAAAGTCTATACATAAATAATAAATTCCTCCCCCTTGCAGGATCTGCACATATTGATCAGCAGCATTCTTAAACAGACACCTACACGGACCTTTACATACCTGTATACATCTCTTACAATGTTAAGTAGAGATAGCACAACACCAGTTGCTATTCCACAAAATGAGCACTTTTAATCATCACAGGGGCAAACTTCCCACTGTATGCAGGAAACCAGAAGAGTTTCTTCAGCCCACAGCCTCTTCCTTTCTGCTCACTGGACAGTTTCGCCAGGCTGCACACCACTACCATTGTCATGAAAAACTTGTAACTCATCACTGATCAAAAGACCAAGCGTGCATCCATTCTGCGTGTAAAAATACAAACATTTCCCATCTGTAAGCAGACACATCCAAGTCATCCTAGGTCACTCCAACAGCATTTTGATAATCCATTAAATCTACTTCTCATTTGAAGGTGGGAAAGTAGGTCAGAACACACATTCAGTGTTTCATACAGAGCTACCTCATCCACCCAGCCTAACGACTGCACAGCCCTGGCAGTCCCACTCAAGACCTGTTTCTTCATCAGCACAGTGAAAGACAACTCATGGGACACCTTACGTGCCAGCAGTAATCAGGACCCACAGTTTTAGGAATCCACAGTGGTGCCTCCTTCCAGATCAGGAAAGCACACACAGTGCTCCCCTTCAGCTGAACAGCCTCTGAGCAGCACAGGGGATACACTGCACTGCTCCCCAGGGGAGCATTAACAGCAATAGATTCCTTTACATGGCAGCTGATGCAGGCTTCTTATTTACACGAGTCGGATGAACAATTCTAACTCATTATTTATGAAAATATTTCTGAGCTAGAGAAATTATTTTTAGGCCATTTTTGTTCATTTAGCTTGTGATCCCCATGACAGGCAAATGTCAGTTATCTCATTACTGAACAGAGATATGTAGAACAGAAACAATTCTCAACATGCTAAAAGATTCCTGTTGAAGTCATTTCAGTCAATAAGCTGTTCCTTCAATGTTTGTCTTACACTAAACATGCTCTGTAGTACAACTACTAGCTAAAATTCCACTTCAGAACACTTTTTTCCCCCCACAAATGCCAAAAATCCAAAATACCAGCAATGTAAATGAGAAAGGATATACAATACTATAAGCAAAATGACCAATAAAAGTGTTGGTCTTATTTCTCCACTCTAACTACATGAAAAGGATGATTTTTATACAACTGTCAAACTACCTTCAGTTTGATAAGGAAATGTGCAACAGCACAGGCTAGCAGAAGATCCAGAGTTACTATGGAGATCGGATTTGTAGAGTTTCACTTCAAAAGAGCAATTATCTTTGGAAAACACAGTATGTTGCTAAAGAATGCTTAGCCATAATGAGAAAAGCAAATCTGAAAAATTCTTGATCGCTATTTAGCACTTAATAAATGCATTAACACTTCACAGTTATATACTATTGACAAAATTAGCATAATGAAAATTTGTAGGTAAGTGTATACCAAATGAACTCTTTTCAGAATATTCTATGGCCTAAAAGAATAGAAACCAGAGAAAACTTCAGTCTGTGTGCTGACACATGGATTATGATATGCATAACAAAGGAGAACCAACCTTTTTCTGACTTTTAATTTTAAAACCTACAAGTAGGTTTTAAAAAATATCTCACAGACATTATTAATATAGCTCTGAAATAGCTGAGCAAAAAGTGCTAAATAAGTGAAAATTACAAAATTTCACTCAATAGTTCTCTGCCAAGTCTCCGCTTTAAAGACCACTGTATTTTAGGGGATGAAATAGTTTTATTTCATCATTTAGACTAAAGCCCAGTTATTAGCAGATAAATATTAATGCTGCTAACTCGCTGATTATCAAGTTAACAGAAAATTTCTATGCACTGAGGCTGCAATGAGCTATCACCCCCTTGCTTAAATATATTTATGTTTTATCCATACATCAATTCTTACACTTTTTTTCTGATACTTCTGTTAGGAGTTAGGCATCTGTTAATGCTGATGCTTCTCTTTAGGGATTCTGTAACTCATACCAACTATTTTTTTCTTTCCACTCTCCCTTCACACTACAGAGCAACAACTCTTCACCTCAATACCACCCGAAATGTTTGATTTCACATTTATTTCATCTCTCTTTCTTAAGTTTTTAAGTCTTTAGACAAGGTCAGTTCTAACAATTCTTTCAAATGTGGCAGTTTATTTTCTACGCTTTCCCAAACATCCCTGTGAGGAATTTGATCTGGCCTTCTATAAATCACTAGAGAGCTTGAATCTGTCACTGGTTTAAGCACATAGGACTCACTGAACATCCCAAATCTTCACTCTAGGTATAAATGCCATTCATACATGGTCCATAGTTTTAATTAGCTGCTTAAGTTACATTTAGAAGCTCTCAACAAGTACAGAATGTACCATATTGTCACTAAAAACCAAAAAAATCTGCTAAGTTACCCAGCAAAGTCTATGAATTGGCAGGTTTTCCTTAATTTAAATATAGCAGTAGGCTGATAATAACCATTACCCAAGCTCTACTGACATCAGATAACAAAGCTTATAAACACAGACATTTTGGCACAAGATAATTCAAAACAAAGAGTTTTAAATAGTTTAAAGGTTAAAAACTATAAGATGTAGGTTAACTGTACAGGGAAGAGAGAAACTGTGTGGAGTAAGAACTGAACCTAGAGAGTAAAAAAAGTTAGCTGGTGGAAAATTGCCAACTACATAACTCTGTTGACATATTACAGAAACAATTTATTTCATAGTTTACTTACTGCATTACTTCTTGGTTAAATACTATCTGGTTATTTACAGCTCTCTATGGACTCTCACAATAGAGTCAGGCAGATTTTCTAGGCCCCTATGTCTTACCACACAGCCTCCATTTTCAAAATCACTTCTCCACATACCCTGCCAATTGATGGACTTATCCCACAAATGTCAAAAATTCTTGGCATCAACTCCTACCTAACAGCAAAATTGTAGGAACAGGTCCATAGTCAGTACCTCAGCATGCTAAAGGCTCCCTTCACATGCATTATTCATTTTCTCTTTGGATATTGCTCTGTGCCTTTTCTCAGAAGGCTGGATTTCAAGGCTGAACTTCGGCTCTCAGCAGGTCTCTGTGAACCAATGCTTTGACTCTTTCCTTATTTACATCAGCACAAGTGTAATTCTAGTCAGGGACATCGCTGCAGCAAAGTCACTGCAGATTAAATCGTGTGCAAGTCTGCTAAGTATAACAATGAATAAAGATACTCTGAGGATCCTACTGTATTTAGAGGCAATAAAAAGGAAATGGATGTAACATTTTCATTTAGTAGCAAACATGCCAACAATACAGCATCATTCTAAGTTAGAGCTCTTATTTGCACTTCTCTTTCACTGCTCAAGTCCTCCACACCCCATATCTCTGCAGACACAGTTTTGGAAGTGTATTGTTCTAGGAAAAACCTAATACCAACGTTTCTTTGCACTTGTAATAAAAACATACTTTAAAATAACTACATTTTATATACTTTTATTGTAAGCTCTTTGTCTTATTGCATTTGGATGACAGCATTTTCTGTAGAACAGTTTACAACATAAGGACATGTTTTTATAGAAAAAAGAGAGTGCAATGTAATCCTTCTTTTCACAGGCTTCTTCTAACCCTCTTATTGTTCATGTTTTCTGTGAGGAAGACGGCGGTACACAGGCTGATCTCATCACAGGGGTGATCTAAGGGAAAGAATGGTACAATGATGGTTTAATTTATTTTATTTTACAGACCAACTAGCTAAAATGATTTTGATTCTGTACTTTACTTCATTAATATCTATCATGTAGCATTCTAAGAAGCATCTACTCTGTAGGCAGAACTACAAGCCAAGGAACTGCATCATTACCTGCCTCCATTTAGTCTTTCAAGCTGGGATCATCATTTCTTTTTCTGACCTTCCTCCTATGCAATGCATTTCCTACCAGACATTAAGAATCTGCAAGACAGGAAAAGGGAAAAAGGACCCTAAATTGATTTGTAACTTCTATCATTATCCAACCCCTTAAAACAAAAGGTAAACCGAGAAATTAAAATATAATGATAAATTTAATTGAAAAATTAGAAAACAAAAATATTCCCAGATACATGCACAAGTTGTTAGGTCTGTGATCACAAACATAAATACGAGTGTGACTGACAAATAATTCGTTCACTGGAGCAAACTTACCACAGAAAGGCTGGTAGGACTTCTGTGGTTCCCCGGGAGGAATGGGTCACCCTGAGGGCCCCCCTTTAGTTCTTCTGCTACACCCTGATGTTCTCCCCATCTGCAGATGTATGCATACAGAACAATCCCTATATACAGAATAAGTACCATTTTATGGGGTTCTTTTGAATAAATCAATGACTGGTTCACAAAATGAGAAATGGTCGAGTTAATGAGGGTTTTCTTGCTCAGGAAACAGACCTGAATATGGTTCAAAATTTCACTTAACTTGTTGGTTCTCTTTCCTACCTCTAGGAAGAGGAACTGAATCTCAATATCTTTAGCTCTCTTCTTGAGCAATATTAATTCTACAAATTTTCTGTTAGAATAGCTTTCAAAAACAATTCTTGGAAATTCAACTCAATTATCACAGCTTATCTGGTTGTAAACAATTAGTTTGCAATTATTTATTCACAATATATTTTAGAAGTTAGAATTAAAGATAAGGTTTGACACATTGCTGTTTTGCTTATGCATTTCTCAGGGGGTTGACTGTTGTGCTGTTTTGGGGTGGGGTTTTTTTTCAGTAATTAAAATTCATATTAATTATTTTTACTTTAGATTACTCAACACTCTCCAGCCTTACTCATGAGGTAGGATTTTCCTGACAGCCATATGGGTTTCCAATAGCTGCCCACCAAATATTCTAGGCATAGTGTTTAAATGTGGTTATGCTCAATTACCAACATCTAAATACAGATGTTTATATCCATATTTGGCTGTTAATCATTATTTACCCGTACCCATCTGAATTGTGAACGTTTACTTTATCTGCAGATACCAGATGAACAAAAAGCTGACTCTGTACTCCTATTATTAGATTAGCTCTTTAAGGTCATTAAATATGGATTTAGTTGACAGTAGACCAAAACTTTCAAGCTTGAGTGAGAAGAGACCCTGCCTCAGGGCAAGGCCTAAGGAACTGAGCAAGAACTACTCAGACACAGCAGGAGCAGTTGGAGAGAGCAGGAAAATTATTTTCCAGGTAACACAACTTATACAAATAACCTCATGGGCTTCTCTCACTATGTGACTTCAGAATCTGAGAAACTCAAATCCAACCCAAAAGATCTGAATAGTCCCCTGGCTGGAAGGTGGGATATCTAAAAACTAAGTCTCTCAGAGATATAATTGTAATTTTTAAGTATAGGTACTCTGAATAAAACATTTGCATGAAAACTTCCTTGCAACAGTGGAAGGAACTGCAGGTGTCCCTTTTAAATTTTCTGCATGTGTTCAGAAGTGCCTCTAATCCTGCCAGCACTAAGACACAAAGTTCACTCAAAACTGAAATATATCTGAATTACAGAACATCCTTTGTCTTGCTCTTGGAGCTCAGTTTAATGGGGATGTACAGAGTGTGTTCTGCCCTTCCATTCTCGAGCAGCTCGGCTCAGCACACTTCTACCAACTACCTTCACTAGGGCTGGGCACCCTCAAATACCTGCCTGGGAAACACGACATTGCCATGAAAGCAGAGCTTCTGTCAAACTGTTGGAAAGCTACTGAGTTTTCTTTCCAGTAATTCTGAAAAATCCCAAGCTGCTACAGAAAAGGTATTTACCATTTTAGGAGAATTTGAGGACTAAAAGTCTCATGGTATATTGAGGCCCCACAAAGAGAACTCCCCCCTCAGTTTTTGCAGATGGTAGGAGTTTTGCACATTATCTAAGCACAAATGCTGTATTTTCACATGAATACATATAAAGCTCACAGGGCTTCAAAGGTCCAGGCCCTGAACACATCTTGTGTGGCCTATAATTTCTAAAATTTATTTCTCAAATTTTGCTCAGTGGCCTTCAACCATAAAGAAATTGCGATCGTATCCTATTAAGTTCCAAACACCCTAAAATACCAGCAGAGCCTATTCAAAGAAGCCAAGCAAAATCTGGAACAGGTACACTTCTACTTCTCAGACCACTTCTCTGGTAATATTACATGAAAACAAAGCATCTTGAATATTCTAAGTTATGAAATTAGATTTTGTCAAGACTTTAAGCAAAATCATAATAACAGCTCATTCAAAGGGCTTTCCTTCATCAGAAAAAAAACTGCTGAGATTTCAATGTCAGTAATTTCCAACAGAAAACATGTAACAGAAAGCAGTCTGGGCACTGCTCAGGTTACAAGTGAATGTATTTTATACTTCAGCTTTTGCATTACCATAACGCATTATCTCACATAATTAGATTTTTCCAAAACCTCTAGAAAATGAACTTTCCACATGCTCTGGATGTTTGTTTATTGCCTAAACATGGTGTGCATGAACTAAACAATGCATTGTAGTAACAGGAATTATGAAAGAGTAATACTACAGCCTAATGGACTACAGAAATAGTTCTGTACAACCATCATTTATCTCTAGCACAGTATGTCTTAAACATACTACTGACTTTTATAGTTTTGATCTTTATATCAAAAAGAAAGGGCAGAGATGAAAAAAACCCCACCCAGTATAAACCCCCCAAATATCCTCAGTACTAACTCAGCTCCAAAACTGTTCTTCTTCTGCTATGATAATGTACCCACAGTCTAAAAGTCAGTGAAAAACTTGTATTTTTCACATGCCACCCACCAAGCTGCAGTATAAGACTTTTCTCAGTTACTTTCTGATACTTTTGCCTTTCCTGTTTTCTTGCTATTAAAGCAATAGTTCATGAACAGATGGCCCACCAAAAAATAAATAAATAAATCATAGCCCATACTGTAACATTCCATGTGCTACTGAAAAAAAAAAAATACAGTTCAAAACCATCTTTTAATTCAGCGCTATTTCATCTTAACACTTAAAAGCAGTACAGACTTTCTTTCACTAAAGAGTCAAAGAATTGCTTGCTCATTTAACCCCAACTGAAAAAAAAGAAAAAAAAGTTAGATTTGATTTCTCAGTGCATTAAATTAGAGAAGATTAACAGGTTCATATAGAAGCATAGTATATTTCTGCTCAGCTGTTACAGTGCAATGACATCTAAAACAGCTTTTGACATGTGCTTTCAAGACAAAGCAATATATTGCTTCCAGTTATCACCTGTGGTGCTGACAATTATGAAAAATTAATGGCACCTCATTACTTACACTCCTTCCTCCACAATCTATCATTAACTCAGTTCATTTTCAAGAAATCCCCAACCAGTCCCTGAAAATCCCAAAGAACTTTGTTCTTTACAGGTCATTTCCTGCTTTTTTATCTTGCTGGTTTCCAGGTTAGGTAAGACTCTGTCTCTGAGTGTGACAACATCTAAAATCTCATGTCCTTCAGGAACTTGCCAGCAAAGAGAAATACAAGTGTAGTAACAATGTAATAATGACTTCCAGTTCTGTCATCACATTGAACAATCCCAATACAAATTACTTTGTTCAGGTACCAGAGTGCATAAATCCACTCTTAATAAACTGGTTTAACACAGCTGAGAATACAATGAAAACTTCTAAAGATATTTCCTTTTCCTAGCAAGTTTTTGATGGGCTATTCACTCAAGAAAGCATGGGAAAAACTATTTTCTGAAGTGTATCTCCACAACTGCCAGGCGTTCTGTTAGAGACTCCACAGTTTCCACATGCTCTGTGTATGTATTGCCTCTCCTTCACAGGAAGTGTCAATTTTTAAATTTATTTTTACACCAAGAATCAGGATGTGTAGTGCTTCAAATCTGCTGGAAGGTACAGTTTAGACATTAAGACCTGAAGGCATGCAAAAGATAGAATTAGTGCAAAATATAGACAGTTCAATTTTATTTCTGAAAACAAAACAGGTGTCCTACAGAGAATTACATTCCTACACTCAAAACCCCACTGTTCTCTTCTTTCTCACATTTATATAAATTTTATTGTGTCAGTAAAGAAAAGTTACTTTTGCATTTGGAAACATTCATGGCAGAAGCATTCATACTATCACTTTCTCAGAGTTATTAGAGAACACTTATGGATGCAGTGAACCTGAGTTTGAATTTATATTGGAGAAAAAAAAATACTTGTCTAAAATATCTTTAAAAGAGCATTTGGCTGTCTTCAGAATCTATCTCTTTTATGAGACATTTCACATAGTACTCTTATTCCAAAAGAACTAATCCAAATCATCTCCCAAAACATTTTTACAGATCCATTAATACCACAAATACCACTTTCTATAAAGATGCTATATACAGTATATTACTTACACAGAATACCATATTCCTGTAGCCAGGAATTTCACTTGGAAAAGAGAGATTGATAGTCTGCACATTCACATGGATTTCGTGTACACTGTCTGTATTTACCTAGATGCAGCTGCCATTCCCAAGTAATGGCTTTCTGAGGAGGCTGGGAATAACTGCAGTCCAGGCTGTGCAGCCAGGCAGGTGGGAGAGCCAGGCAGCCACACAAAGTCACTCCTGTGCTTCACACACCTGGAACAGAGCTAAAACAGCTGCCGCTTATTCTGCACCTGCATCGGGGCTACACTCCCAGGATGAGAGATGAAGAACAAGGCATGACTGCTGCTGATCTTTGTGCCCCAAGTACAGATGAGGGTGGAGGGGGGTGTGAAGCTGAATACAAAAAGGTCAAAACATCTCAAAGAAATCCAGAGGACAGACGGTAAGCTTGACTTTTTCCAAATTGCTTGTCCTTGTGTTTCTCTCTCAGTGAACTCCAAGCACCATGTAACACTTCAGGAAAGAAGAGCTCTGAATATATTCAGAGACAGATACTTAACAGTAATTCAGGGAATATTCAGAGAGACAGTGACATTTTTAAGCTGTCCTCAGGACTAACAGTATGGGGAAGAAGGGCTCCAAAGCTTCAAATAAAAAAGCGTTTCTGATATCTGAAAGTGCCAAACAGTTTTTTCATTATTTCAATGTGTCTCAAAAGGAACACAGGCTAGCATATAACCTGATTAAATGTGCAATTCTGAAACTTGTCCTGGGCAAAAATTTTGAGTACGGCTTCATCACAATCACCTGATGTTGACACACACTAAATACCAAAGTGGGCCAAAAGTCCCACAGAAAAGTCTCAGTTGTTTCACCTTGATATTGGCTGATACTGTTATTGCTGAATACCTCCTTCAAAAGGAAACGGAAAAGGGGTGGCAGACAAAGAACTTCAATACATTAGATCTGGAATATTTAACTCTGCTCTGGAAAAGAAGGGGAGGGCATTCTTGTGGAAAGAGAATTCTTGCAGGTCTTTCATAAATGTGTGAGAGTCACTGCAACCTCAAGTTGCAGCAGTCCAGTGAAAGACCAGAAACACCAATGACTGCCAATACATAACTCTGACCTGGAGGGAACACAGCAAAATAAATGTAGCTGTCATAATGGCAAATGCAATTATTCAAATCATGTATAAAGCCTTTCTCAATCTGACAAAAAAAGATTTCTTCTTAAATTCCTTCATGCTCCAAATTGCCTAGATTTTAGTTCCATGTAGTAAACATCTATCCCAAAAAAAGTGCATAACTCCTACAGCTGGCAAACTAAATATGTTAAGCCAGCTCTTCTGCTCCTCTTCCCAGGAGAGCTTCTGCTCAAACTGCCAGCATTTTGTAAATAACTGGTAAGCATTTCACAACTATCACATCATGAGGCACATACCAGTTCCAAACCCTGCTTGGCAGCATTTGTAACTGCACAGCCTACACCTTTCCCTGTTTATGGAGTTCATCACTGTTACACAGCCTTTGATTCTAGCAGGAAGGGATCACAGGAAATGTTCAAATACATCTGACACTAGAGCTAAAGTGCCACAAAATTGAGTGAAACATTCTTGTGAAGTTCAACCACCATAAATTCATATACTGGGAATACTCAACCTGCTAATAATGTATTCATAATTTCCAAAGAAATAAAAGGGAAGTCTTTATGAAACTTTCTAACTCCAGTTTTTCTATCAGACACAAAAAACACTCAAGTTTTCTGGATATTTAAACCAGTATTTTTTTAGACTTTGCTGGAAAGCAAGCCATTCAGAAAAAAAATGGTTAATAAATTAAAGAAAAATTTTGCATATGGCATTGGGCTTCCAGATACATGTGACAGAGACAAGAAAGCCTTCCTGCTGAAGGACACCGAGGAAACAAATGGTCGAAGTAGCCCTGATTTGGAATCTTTCCAGAAGCTCTGTCTTACCATCCTGAAGCCTGCTATGGTTTTGATAAATTCTATTATCTGAGTTGGTGTTAAAATGAACTTTTTTTCTGGGGGCCTCTGCTTGTCTGTTCCCAATCTCTTGGTAAGAATTCCTTTTTCTGGCCAGTCATGCTGTGCCTTAATGATGCAGATGGGGAGTAAGCACTGCCAAGACCTCTGTAAACACTCACAATGCTGTTGAGAGGCTGAAAGGTAACATTATTTTGATAATGGTTTCTGAAACTTGTTATCAGCAGAAAATCTCTTCCCTGCCACATGTCCTCCTATGTGAAAGTATGCCATTTGCAAGTTGAGAGCTGAAAATTACTCTCTCCAGGCAGATCAGGAACAAGTGAGAACAAACTGATTGTTCTGACTCTGAAACATGCAGGTGTTCAGTCCACCAAGGCTCTGAAACAGACCAACATTTTTGCTGGGATAACAATGCATCTGCAATAAAAATCCTTCCTCCTGTGCTACAATGGTACATTTTCAAATGGAATATAGATTCTGCTTCCTCTGTGAGAAAGCTCTACAAGAGGACAAAGTTTTTTGTGGCATGTATGTGTAACTGCAGAAAAAATCAGAAAAATTCTCCACCACAAGTTTGCCCATCATTATGTTGCTCAAGCTGTGGAAACCTGCACAGGCATCTTCCATTCAGGGCAAAAAAAAAAAAAAAAAAAAAAAAAAAAAAAATTAAAAATTTTTAAAAAATAAATTAAAAAAACAAAAGAATGAATGGTACATCTTAGGGAATTATCATCGTGGTAATTCCCCAAGGATACTGTAACTCTTCATCAAAACAGATGTTTAATAGATGACAGCAAAGACAACAATTGAGCAGATACTATATTGGGTGTTCTCTATCTGACACCTGCACAATCACTTATGAAGTAGCAAATAGCAAAAAGCTTAATTACTCATATTTGGGGACAGAAAAATTCATCAGCAATGACATTGCCTACGATTCTTAAGATGTAGAAGAATAATGTGCTTTCTCCATGAAAACATTGTTCTTTTGAACGGCAGCTTCTTCCACCAGATATTGAAACAAGGAATGCTGGAGCCATGGGAGTGCCCAGTGTCTCTCACAGGTGCCCCAAGCTGAGAGAGGCTGTGGTTTTAACTCAGCACTGCTAAAAACTTGGTAACACCTGAAATTAGCACTGCTGGTCCCCTGTCGTGCCTTCAGATGTGCTTTGGCAGTTGCAGTTTTAGAACAGATATGGTAAAACTCCAACCCATTCAAAGAGGAAAATGACCCCTTACTTGGCTCTTTCACTTTTGTAAATTAAATTACAAACCTTGACTAACACATTGGGACCGAATTCCACTAGTCCCTTCAGACTGCATTCCTCATTTTCTGTAGAAAGCTGCACTATCCTTTTCAGTCTCCTTGCTTTGGTTCTTAGACATAGCTGCTCTAAGCTGCATTCAGATCACAGACTAAAATAAAATCTGTGTGGAATTGTCTTTGCATTGACTTCAAGTTCTACCATTGCAAAATGAGCAATGAAAAACAACAAATAGGGTGAGATCGTCTGTGAAAACAAGACTGAAACACAATCCTCGTTCAAGAGAGCCATCTAGTGCCTTCATGCCCTACGTGAAGGATGCAAATCTTCGGCTGATTTTTAGGAATTATTTAGGGCCCCATACTTTTCCCCATACTTTCAAATACCTAGTAATCAATGCACTATTTCTTGCTCATCATCTGAAGACCACTGCTTTAGTTAATAAACCTTGTAAAAATTCAACTGAAAAAGGAAAAGTAGAAATTTAATTACCTCCGTATTTGCAGGAACTTGCTGAAAGGAGCTCATGAACTGAGAAATTCCTAAAGTTCTCCTTCTAAAGATCATGTATTAGAGAAATATTTTTTTCCAATGTTTAGTTTTCAGTCAAATAATGAGCTAAAGAAAATAAACCCACATATTTTAGCTTATATTTATTGTTATCAATCTAAAACCTAAGATCTACGTATTTTTGTAAATAAATTTATATTCAGGGAAATGAAATGTGTAAGAGCCAAAGCCAATTAAAGCAGTGTGACTACAAAAAATACATAACGAGATGTTAATTATCTATTAGCAAATGCAAATAATGCATTCTCCACATGCAGGTTTTAAGCAGAAAGCTGTGTGAAGCTCATTCCCTCTAATAAATGGCTGTTTACTAGCCCCATTTGGAAGCTTTTCCCAAGAAATACTGGTTTGAAGTGATTTAGGAATGAGACAACACCGCAGAGCAATGGCAGCATAAGAGCTTTGTCAATGGAGGATGCAGCAGCCACAAGTCAGCGAAACACCACTAAGAACCTGCTTGCAATTACCAAGTACAGCCATCAGCTGAGTATTACTCTGTCAATTATTATATTATTTTTCATTTTTTTAGTAATATCAGTGGAACTCGGACTAAGTACAAAATCTTCCATTGTCACAGGTGTCCAGGAGAGAACACAAAGTGTGTATTTAGAAAGAATATATGCAAGTAAAGTGTGTAAAAAGCAGGGCAATAAAGAACATACAGAACCAGTAACTAGGGCAATAAAGAACATACAGAACCAGTAACTGTTCTAAATGTACTCATTAAATGGCTCTAAACCATTTGGGTTGTTCTGTTTGTTTTGTGAAGGGTTATGTTTCAGGTAGAAGATGATGTGCTGACAAACTGAGATAAGCCAAGCAGGTGAAGACATTGGCTCCACCTACAGAAAAGCTACAGCAAACTATTTCCTTCCAACAGTGTGGCCGAGCAGTGACCAAGTCTGGATTCGTTTATTCTCTCAAATCTAATCCTATTTCCCTTAAATCAGTCAATCCCGCTGACCTCATTTGACTCCAAAAAAAAAAAGAAATACAAACATAAACAGCATTTTGTCCTCAGTGCTTTCAAACACATCCACAGTTTTGGTGGATATGTCTTTCAGAGAGCATTGGGGCTATTCACCAATATTTTAGCCAAATCTTTATAGTGAGATGAAAGATATTTATAGCCATTATCAAATTTTGTGTTTGTGCATAAATACATTGAGAGCCTTATAATCATGTTGGAATACCAGCCTCAAACTGTCAACAACCAAAAAAATTTCCTATTATCAGGATTGCCTAACAAGCCAATAACTACATCTATAAAATTAGGATATGATAATCTAGTCACTAAATTACAAATATTGTTTTGTTAAATAGTTTAATCTAACATTACACTTTTCCTTCATCGAGATGAGTTTCAGGTGAAACTTTAGAAAGGGTTTACATTATTAGCTGTGTTCTACTACCTACAATAAAACTTCCACTTTTATTACTAAAATAAGCCAGCACATACCAAGGCAAAACTCATTTTCTTACACACAGTTTAAGACTTTACAAGGAAAAAATTCAGCAAATGAAAAACTGTTCTATTTTAGCAGACTGGGGGGCGGAGGAGGGAGGAGGGGTTTTTTTTAAGATGAAAAAACACATTTTCTTCTTTTGAGTCTTTGCATCCTTGCAAAAGAAAAAATGTGTTCAATACATACATATATATATATATATATACACATATACACACAGATATAGACTCTGGCAGGAGATTGGCCTGTTGCAGTTTCCTGGAACTCCAGCTCGTGTGACAATGCATGGATTTCCAGTCCAGCTAAAAGGCTGACTGTTTCCTAAGACAAAGGAGTCTCAACTTAGCTAACACAGGCGGTCGAAATCAGAGAAGTGTACAGTGGAATTGGAGGGTAACCAACTCTCACCTTCCCTGGAAATTCAGTTCTGATTCTGAGAAAATACATCAACATGTCAGAGCTGTGAGTTACTCACATAAGCTATAGTCATTCATATGAAAAAGGACAGGAAGATGGAACTAGAGACACTTAATTACATTATAGAATAATGAATTTATTGGCACAGAAATGAGTAGCAGCAGGTTTACAGAAAAGTCTGAAAGAAACCAAAATTCATCATTTTTCTCTATTTCATTGTGGCTTGTCTCTAAACTCTTGACGTGCAACCAGAAAGTGGTAAATGTGTGAACTGAGCAAAGAGCCTTGCAGAGACAGTATTTTACATCTGGGGACAGTACTTGAATTACAGCAATTCAAGCCAGTCCCCAGATTGCCTTCTAAAGGAGGCACTTTCCAGGAATGCTGACAGGATCAATACTTATCAGGTCCACACATGGAAAGGGACAGAAATCCAGCTGACCTATGAATCTGATTTTTCTCTCTTCCAAAAATAATTTCTTTTTGCTACTATGAGACATGGCAGTTTCAAACTGACAGCTTTCTCATATCTGAGATCCCAAACTACTGGTGGTGCTGTCATGGAGGTCAATCCTGTTCTTAAAGAAACTGATTTCTGAACGAAAAAAGCTTTCTAATCCTTCATGGACTTACCAAAACTATTGCAACCAAGCACCCTGGCAAGAACATCACAGGGCATAGCAAAATCTGAATGGGCTATGTTAGAAGTAACAACTGTTCCCTAGAGCAGGTTCCCTAACCAGATTCTGCCTACTTTCTCATGTCTCCAGTGACTGCCAGCGCTGCAGAGTCCTTCCGTATACTTAATGGTCACCTTAAAAACACATATTACTATTGATATTTTGATAAAAAGCAATTGTCTTTATAGCAAATGATAAGATTAATATTTTGAGTTGAGCCAGGAGAAATAAAAGGAAAGAGACACTAATGAACCTAATAAAAAGGCTCAGTCTAGAATGGCTGTTAATCTGTGTAACCAACTTCAGGGAAGAAACGTTTGGTGTCGATAAAGCATTTCCTTAGTAAATTACTACTGGCTCCAGTGTAAGACATTTACAGTAAACACCAGAAGTCTGCAAGGCATCTGTTCTATTCACAGTGGAAGAAGGAACTTTGCTCCATTAATAACTTTAAAAACATGCAATAACTAATTCATGATGGCAGTTCAAATCCTATCAGCAGCCTTCATTATTTGACCAAGCTGAGTTCAAAGATAGAGCAAAGTTCTAAAAAAAACCCGTGAAAGTTTAGAAGTACACTTTAAATTATAATAAAGATGTGTTGTTCTTCTTTCTACTAAATATAAAAAAAGCTGTAACTTTAAACCATGAGCAACAAAATTATTTTAAGAATACATGCAAGATAAGAGTTAAAATGTGTATATAAATCCTGTATGATCTCAGAATTTGTTTTAGTGAAATTGTATGTTGTACAGAGAGGGCATGTGTAATATACGTGTATGTATATATAATAAAATACTTGCTGGAATTTTAACATTTGACTTCACTAGAGACTTAGTGGGACTTCGCCTTAGGCAAGTTTTTAATAGCAATAATAAAAAAATACTTAATGGTACTTAGGGTAAATAATGTGTGGTCACTATGTTTAAAAAAAAGTAATACCAAACATCTGTGCTAGATTTCCACATGATAAAATCCCCATATTACCTACAGTTCTCCCAAAGTTACAGAGAAACAAATGTTTATTTAAAATTCTGGAAGAGACATGTGATAACCAATTTAAGAACTTTAACGCAGGCATCTTGTGTTTTCTGACAGGAATGTGTATTTAGTGATCTTCATGATATTTCATTCTGAACATGAAGAATGCCATAGTATGACATTATGGCTCCAAGACAGATTTTTCAACCACTAACAGACCAAGAATGGCCTTTTTCTTAAGTCTGCTTGCAAAGACCACTTTGTTCCCTACAGGATACATTAATTTCCTTATCAAAGCAAAAGCCAATAATTTTTTTTTCAGAAAATAACAATAAATTTCAGCTACCTTTGAAAAACACTAACAAAAATAATCAAGTGAGTTTAGTTAGTTAAAGGCATAGGATTCAGTCTAATTCAGTGACGAAAAAACGAGTGCAATCTGGGCAGAAATCCTCAGAAAGCATGAAAAAGAGCTCAACATTCTCTTAAGAGGCTGCACCTCCCAAACTGAAGCAGAAACATATGTTCACACTGTTTGTTACTCAGAGCTGTATTTCTTCCCTCTTACTTTGTCAATCAGGAACTGAGGAAACCTTTGCTATAACTATCTCTAAGCTGGGAATTCAGCTATCCCTGTGAAAGCTTATTGCCTAGATTTTAAATTCCTTGATACTGGAAAGAAATCTGATGCCATTTTCTGCATAGCTTATTTCCCAACATTTTAGTGAACCTTGCCGACACTGACATTCTTTGCTGTTCCTGTAAAAGAGCAGGATTCCAACTTCAGCTTTATTCTCCTCCTCCTGCTCTATAATGGGCCTCACATTTGCCATTTCTAAGACCTTCAAACACAAAGCTTGAGTAAAACTGTCATCACAGGTTTGCTTCTGTGAAACCAAGTTTGGACTGCACACTGCAGAAAGGTACAGTCTTTGAGGGCCATAAAGTCAACAGCACCACGGTGTCCTAGTTTGGACAAATTTGGAGGAATTAGTCTGTATCTGCTAAGAATATGAAAGCAAAGGAAGAAAAAAAACCTATTGTTATCTGAGTTATTTCTCTGCCTGCAGTACACTAGCCAATTCCATGACTCTCGCCTGTACCTTCTCTAAGAAATACCATCTAAAGCCTGGAAAAATTTCAGATCTTTGAAGGCAGCTATAATTAGGAAATTCTGCTAAGGCTGGTCATGGGGGAGGGGGGGATGGGGAAGAAGCAGTCAATGGCTTAAAAAAGAGAAATTATTTCATGATTCTTGGATATTCAGCCAATCAGAACAGTAGGATATTTATTTCTGGTAATGCGCATTTTTGAGTGAAATGGGCAGAAAATTAATGGCTGACAAGGTAAAGTCTTAAAGACAACGAGTATTTCTCTCTACCTAGTTAAGCGAACTTTCAAAAAGTTACCAGCCAGACAAAAGCAGCTGTGGAGTAACAAAGAACACCTCCCTTACTATTCAATTCCTTGTTGGATCAGTGCTCAGGGGGTGCAGGTCAAGGAGATAGAACTGACATTCATTTGAGATGTGTGTCGAAGGAGTTGTCGGTAATTCCCAATGTTCCAAGACCACTTGCTTCAGTTTCTTTCACAACATGGTAGTTTAATCTTCTGGTTTGGTCAAAATATCACCCACCAGTGATTATTAAGAGGTTTCTACACCACCATGTTGAGTGAACGAAACAGAAGAAATTCCAGCTTTGCACTGTTTTAAAGCACTAAGAAATGAACAGCGTAAGAGAGAAAGTTAGGGTTGCATTAGGGGAAAACGTGGTCAAAAGCTCAGCAAAATACATGTAAGACTTGATCTTTCTCCAGCTAGGTAGGTACACAATTAGATTTCAAAAACTGAAAAATTCAGATTGAAAGTAATTTAAAATTAAATACCAACAGCAAAGGGCTTATGAGAAGTCCATCTCTACACTACAATTTAATGTAGTGTTGAGGCTGTATAAAATCAGAAGTCTTCAGTTATTTTTTTCCATATTCAACTTCATTTGCACCATGTTAACTTTTTTCCATAGACAGTACTCTTTCTGCTGGAAACTACCGCAGAATTTATCATTGTAAAGGTAAACTGACACACACAAATGCTATTTGTTGAATAATTTCATATGATGCTACACAGAATTTTACCATCCTTAACTTGTTTCACAGAATCACCAAATCATTAAGGTTGGAAAAGACCTCCAAGATCATCAAGTCCAAAATCTTTGACAATCTCCATCTTGCCAATTAGACCATGGCACTGAGTGCCATATCCAGTCATTTCTTGAACACCTCCAGGGATGGTGACCCCATCACTTCCCTGAGTTGTCCCTTCCAGCGTTTAACAACCCCTTCCATGAAGAAAATCCTCCTGAACCTCCCCTGGTGCAGACAGTTTAAAGTGCAGCAGCAGAAATAAAATAGTACAACTAATTAAAAAGAAGAACCAGCCATCCAGGATTTGATCAAACAGAACATTACACATGACCCAATACTAGTTTCTCAGAAATACACTCAACACTTGAGCTATACTCCAACCTGTAAAAATAAAGAAAGCAGAATATTTTAGATGATGTTCTAAAATGACAAATATTTTGTTAAAGGTATAGAAAGATTAACACAATTTGAGTGAATACTAAATAATTCATGAATGAAATTCATTAAAAATATATCCAGGTCCTAGCCTACTTTTACAGCATTCTCAGGAGGAAAAAAACGTAAACGTTCAGTAACTCTGCCAGGTGATTTACACAGTTAGGATGAAAACCTACAAACACCAGTGAAGAAAATAAAAATATCAATCCACTGGGGAGGCTGTTGCAGAAGATTCAACACAGTTACCTCTGGTTTATCCTATTGAGAACCTGTATTGTGCAGGATGAAGAGTAAAAGCAGAGACACAAATTCAAATGAGCACTGCAGAACAAGGACTTAACCAAGCTACACACAAAGATCAAAGGTTGCTTTTTTTGGACTTTTAACAAATACGTAATACTTTTAACTGTACATAACTGTACATAATGTAATAATGTTACTTCAAAGCATGCAGACAACTTTCCATAACAAGAAAGCAAAAGAAAAACTTTGAACCTCAGAACATTTTCCAAGAGCCCACCGGAAAAATAAAATCCAGAGTCCTGGATAACCAAACAGGTACCTACTAAAACATTTTGTTTCTGAAGAGTTCCTACAGCCTACACACCACACTTCCAAGCTCCCTACAACAAAGTTCAAATATGCAGAAATTTAAAAATATAAATAAAAATAAAACCTATAAATACCATGCAACAGACAGAGAGATGGAGAAACAGACTTCACCCAAAGCCTTGAATTCTTAGAAAAACAAGGAAATTGTGAGCCAAAATCTCCAAAACATTAGATAGTTCCTGCCAATCTGGCTGGGACAGATTCCAGGCAACAAATCAGTAAAATTTTAAACCTTGACCACTTACCAAGGTATATCAGCATGTCATAAACTGTAAATCACATTCTATCCTTGCAGCACTCCAGACAAAAGACAACCTCTATATTCTCATATAAACTGAGGGAGAAACAACTTCTTTCCCTGCCCCTGAGAATAACCCAGGGGAGAACATCAAATTAATTCAGTATAAATACAGGAGAAACAAGCACAGTCTATAGGTAGCAATAATATCTCCTTTCAGCATCCCTTGGACTAATCAATAAATTGGATAATTCCAAAGGACTTCAACTTGGAAGCTTACATTTCATCTACTTTTCAAGGCCAATTTAGTTCTATTTCTCACTGTCCTTGATTACCATGCTCATTAGAAACTTTCTTCAAATTTCCTCGTGTCCAGTATATAGCCAAATTAGGGTTCACAAACTTAAATGATACTGATACAACAGATGAAATACAACCACATAATCATCCATCCTTGAAAACAGAGTGTATGCAGACCTAAATCCAGAAACTTGTCTGCTAGTTTACAGAACTTATTCCACAACCCTCCCTCATCACAAATTCAGTATCATTAGCTCCTTATGCAACACTTTTCAGAACCCATTAATGTGCTGCATCAGTTTTAATTAAAATTCTGCCTGTGAAAAGATTCAGGATCTACACTTCCACAAGAAACCTTTACTGAAAGGTAGAATGAAACTTTCCACTTCCTAAGCTTCATACTGAGTCCTCAATACATATTCTAGGTTAGATTATAAGCTAAATATAAAACAATTTGTCCATAGCAAAGAAAATATTTTGACAACAGTCTCTAGATGTAAATAGCTGTTCTTAATCTCAAGAACTAATCCTTAAGGTCTTGCACTAATTTCATTTGCACTTTGATCTGTCAGGCGAATTGGTGTTTTTAGAGCCCACACTGCTGCTGAGTTTCTAAGCAAACAGACCTGTTTCTCCTGACTTCCCTTGCTGTGTGTAGCTTGTACACAACCTCCCTGCAATTTTCACCCTCCTTAGCAGAGTGTTTGAGAGGAAGACTCACCCTGCCTTGTTTGCCTGACAGAGTCACATGAGAACACTGCTGGGAGCTAAAGGGGCAGACGGGCTTGACACTAGGCCAGATTTTCTTTCAATTGCACAAAGCCAATCATCCCAAATCCAGTCCCAAAAATGCATTTACAAGTGATGTGGGCAGATGATGCAGGTGGGCTTGGGATCAAATTTAGGCTCTCTCAAAGCAGAGCACAGCCATCAATCAGTACAGTGTTCCAAAGTGACATTATGGTATATTTATGTAAAAAGCTGGGAGTATCCCCACATGATGAAAATACATTAGAAATACACACAGGCAGAAGCCTTTGTTTATATGGAAGGCAATTGATTTCAAAACACAATTTCCAGACACCAGAGGCATACAAATCCAACACAAAGGTAGCATGTGCTCATGACTCTTTAGTTAGAGCAGCAGCAGGTGTCATTTCCCTCTTCAGTAGGTCTTCATTTGCCAGATATCAGTTTGTCAAAATAAAAGTATAAAGAAACTTTGCAAAGCAACATTTCAGAGACAACAAGCCCAAATATACTTACTTCTCTTCCACATTTTCTTATACTTCTTTTCAAATGTCATACAGTCCTGCTGTGTACTTATTACAGATGTAAAACAAACGCATGCTATCCTTTTCATGAAAAAATTAGAGCACAACACTTCAATACTCTAAATTATATTTCTAAAACTGCAACAAGTACCATGACTATTTTTAACAAAAATATATATTTTAAACAAATAAATGAGTTTTTCATTACCTCTCTAAGATGCATGTTTTCCTTCTCCTTCTGATCTAAAATCACTTCTAAATGATTAACCTGAGATTCAGCCTCTGCCATCCTTCGAGTTCTCTCATTGTCATCTTCCATTCCTTTAGAAGGCAAGCCTTTACTTTGCAACATCTCTAGAAGCTTTTTTATTGATTCATCTCTGGCATTTAGTGTTTGCTTTTGTGTTTCAATCCTAAGCTCCATTTCTTCTAGAGTTTTTCTCAACAGGAAGAGCTCTTTAGCTTGTCTATCATGTTCTGCCTGAAGTCTTCGAAAATTCTCCTCTGTGAGCTCAATGGTAAAATGCTCAGCCCCTCGGTTCCCACTTTCTTGCTGGAGAAGATGGTTAAGGTCTCTCTGGGTTCTAAGCTCATCTTGAAGTGCCTGGATTGTCATTTGCAGATGCTGCAAGAAAGAAAAAGAAAAAAATTACTTAGGATCTGAATGTAGAATTAGTGTTTGATTAAACTTTTGTTGTACGCTGTTACAAAACGTCATTAGAATTAGTAATGAAAGTCTTTCAAATGACCTTATAAAATATCAAATGCAGGTGACAAGATCTGTAATGATATCTTTCAAGTGCTTCTAGAAAAAAAAAAGAAGACAACATACACAAAATAATGTCAGCTACAGATAAAATTAACAGCAACAAATGCAAACACTAGGCAGTGACACATCCATTAGAACAATCAATGTGTACCTACAAAGCTCAAAGACTCAGTATTCCATGTTTTCTAAATTACGTCATAGACTAAAGATAAATCTGCTCTTCAAGATGCTCAACAGTACTGCTGTTTATAAAGTCAATCAAGGCCCTCACTATAATTAAGGGGACTTTGGGGAGGGGCTGAGTTGGGGCTGGTTGGTTTAATTTTTTCATTTTGGCAGCTAAAGCTATGAACAAGTTTAGTAAACAGGATTACTGTATCTCTAAAAAGCAAACAAAAAAAATCACAATAAGCAATACTGAATTTTGAAAAATACATTTACTGCAAACAGTGGACAAACCTTTGTTCTTCTGGCATCCAAAAACTGAACAGCATGGTAAATGAAAAAATGAAGCAAAATCAACATAAATAAAGGTCAGATGCAAGCAAAGGAGATTCAACAGAAAGAACTGAATTCAACAAAAAGTATCTTCAACAGAAAAAAATAATTTTATTGAGTTATACAGAAAGGCAACAACAAATTCACAGTACTCAAACATATAAACCTATAGACAGACTTTACTCAATAGATGTGACAAAGAAAAATATATTAGAAATAATCAGTCCCATGGTAAATTACAACATTCCTATTGGACATCACTGTTCTTTTACACTTTTAGGTTTTTCAGAACACTGTAACTTGTCCTAAAATATTTATACTACATCTGAGTACAGGGGTCTGTCCCTGTTCCAGAGGTTTGTCTTGCACTCCTTACTCAACACAGACCAAAATCAAAATAGATTTTGCCCATGTTAAGGTTGGAATACAGATAATTAGCCTAAATTACTATGGTTTATGATGTTCATTTCAGATGATATCTTTACCTGAAAATTTGCTTCTCTTCTTATTTTTTCCCTCTATTCATTGCCTACTTTTTTCCCCTCTATTCACAGCATACTGAGCTTTTAGAAACATGGATTCCTGAATAGGCACACAGTCTGTACCAGAAGACATTTAATTGCAAGAATTAGGGGGCTTAAATGTGTGTCATCAGACCTTTTTGGTTTAATTGATGTTTTGCAACTCCACGTTCTAACAACAAGAGCAACAACAACGAAACCATACCCAAAAAAAAGCCAAAACAACAACACAGACACGAAACAAACAACAGAATTTCATTTCATACTACATTCATGTTTTACACAAATACATGGAAATCTGTCAGTTTTTAGCAATCACGAAAAATTCAAAACCTTAAGAAACCAACCTTTTGAAATCATGTCTTTTATCAGTTATTTCAAACAGAAAAAAAAGTATTGCCAGTGGTAGAATTCAGTTAGAGACTTTGAATCTGTTCTATCATTAAATAAGCACTATTTTAATATATGTCCAGATCTTAATTCTCTTAGTATATGCATCTTATTAGGCACACACTCAGTTGAGATCTTACAAATACAAGCTCATTTAGAGCCCTGCTTTTATTTAATGGCAATTCTTATCTTTTCTTAATCTCATTATCTTTTTAATTAGCTGTATAAGCTTAAAAGCTCCAATAAACTTAAAACCCCACTAGACGTAGCAACTTTCCCACTTTGAATCTACTACTGTGCCAAGTGTTTGTGACCCCAAGACTGACTACAACTTCTGCATTCCAAAATTATTTCACAACTGTGACAGTGACAGAAGACAGCCGGGTCTTTGCACGTATCCTACACACGCACACAGACTGCCCCCTTCCCAGCATCTCTGAAGAGCAGAATGGTTTGTCCCAAGATGAAACACATCAGGTGGACATTGCAGGTGCCACTGTTGGGATGCACACATAATTAATACATTCCAAAAACGGGGGAGCTGAGGTGTTTGCAACTGACTTTGGTGCACATCAGCCTGCAAAACGGTATAGAACGCTGCTGAGGACTGGGCCAGCCGCACAAACTGTCTCCTGGGGTCACAGGCAGCTTCCAGGTGGATCCTGTCCCCAGCATGGACACCCATAGAGTACAGCCAGGTCAAAGAAGGGGAACATTCACTCTTGGATGGGTGAGCAAAAGGGCTAAGATCTGGTCAAATACAGAAATCAAATCCTAAAGCACCTACGTAGGAGCTTCGTTGCTTTGTCATTGTGAATGCTGCACGGCCAAACCGTAAACCTCAATGTTTCTAGCTGAACCTGTTTGTAACTCTTTACACAGAGACTGTTGACCAAAATCTGAGGCTAAGGGGACCGAGCTGCACCAAGACTTCTCTGAAAATATTTTAGACAGCAAGGGGGTCTCAGTGAAGCTTGTGACTCAACAGGAAGGACCACGTCCTGATTACACTACAGTCCATTGTAATAGATAATAGAGTTGTTATCTGGATACTGCACTGGCAATATTTAGGCAGTGTATTAACAATAAATTTAATCATAATCACCCACATAATCACTGTCCTATTTCTCACACCTGACCAAGAACGTTCTCTCTACTACTACGCTACAACTAAGCAACAGCAATATTCAGCAACTACCAGTACTCCAGAAATAGTCAAAATTTTTTCCCTGATCTGAATAATGATTCAAGATACATTTCCTAATGTTAAATCAGACAATATTTATTACTTCATGCTAAAACCTATTTACAAATAAATGTTTTTCCAAAGTAAAGTTGTCTCTGTATATCCAATGTCAATATGTCTATAAAAATCTAGCTGAGCAAAAGAAAACTAATTCTAAAAATATTATAATGTTTTAACCCACAAATAAAAGCAAACTTGACACACACATTGCTAACACACAAGCCTTCTGAATGCAAGCTTTAAAAATCAAAATCGTTGGATCAACACAAAACTAATTAGAAAACAGAACTCAAACAGCAGGTCTGGTTAAGTTAAGAGAGACTAGTTCCTTTCCTGTCCCCAGCAGCCTGCGCATGCTGTCCTTAGGCTCTGCCCAGACCCACGTTTGGCACTAAGCATGACAGTAGTTCTGGCTGCTTCTCTGTAATTGTGTTAAAACTAACAGCCCCAACTGTGGCAGACTACTGCTACTTTGACATAAAAGAATCCATTTTTGTACACCTTCAAGACTTAGAACATGGTGGACCAGATTTAGACTTGTGCTGGCACAGATTTTTGTATCTGCAGCTAGCTAAGGAAAGGAAAGAACAAATGTTGTGAGGGTGGAAAGAAATTGTATAATTAACTGCAGGGGAAGGAATGTAGGAGTGCTGTGAATATCTGTCACACTGCTGTCGTTACAGACACAGAACTTTACGGGATTTAAAAAAAAAACATGCAAGATCTATCACATTTTTTATAACTTCTGTTAAAAATGGACCAGTTGACCAGGAATATCTCCATGCCACTTTCTTGACAATATATAAGTAGTTCTTTCAGAATTTTTTCAATCCTTCTCTGCAGTCCAGCTCCAAGAAGCAATCCATGAAACTGCAAATTGCCCCATAAATTGAAACAAAACTATAAAAGAAAGATTAACTAATGGCTCTTCTCAGATTTCAATTCATGTTTTAGGCAAGGAAGTTCCTCTACTCTATGCCAACTAACTACACCCAAAAGAATTGCCCGCTGAGAACTATCCTGCCACAGTGTGCTTTAGCCACATAAGCACTTTCAGAGCATCCCAAAGCCTCAGACGTGGTGCACAGTGGAGGGGAACGAATTCACAAGGAGACTCACTGATTTAAAATTGTTGGTCCACCTACGGAAGCACATCGCTTCTCCTGTTTGCACCACCACACTGCCACCAAAAGCCAACAACGTGTTCAAGAACCCAGCCCACTGGATTTTAGCTCCCGATTCCCCTGGCTTTTTCCCACCCCAGTGGATATAGAATTGACAGGGCTGAATCAGGTGACACAGTCTGGTCTCTCGGCAGTGGCAGATATGTAATGATACAGAAGTCTGTGCAAAAGAACCCTCCTGTGTAACTGAACGCTATAGAAAGCTACAGCTACACCTGAACAACACACCTGGACACGGATAACAGCAAGCTATCCTGTCAATCGTACTCTCATTTCCTAAAATGAAGCTTCCTTATTTATTCCATAATCTATCACTGTTCCATTTCACTTCTTCACAGTATGAGGCTCTATCACTGAAACAGACTACTTAAAGCTTTCTTATGAACTGCCTCTGAAGCAATTTGTATGTTAACTTTAGTTGTGCTGCTGAAATGAGTATGAGCATTAGACTTGCAAATATTTATAAGTAAGTATTGTTAAAGAAAAACATGCAAATCCTAATTTTCTTCCATAAAGGAAAAAAGAAAGGGAATTGGAGATATTTTCTTCGTTACCATAAATTAAGAAATGGATTCTCTCATGCATTTCCTCATCTGCCTATAGTAATTCGTAAATCTGGCATCCAAGAAACACCACTGAAAATCAGTTGACTAGAACTTTGCTTAAGACAGGACTGACAGAAAGAGTTGGAAGGAGCAAACAGCTGTAATTCGTGAGGAATCGCAAGAGATGCCGACCACACACAATGAATCTTCAGCATGAAAAATTCTGAGCGTGAGATGTGAGAGATCTTTTGCTGATATAACCATGTATTTGAAAAGGGAGAATTCTTGTCTGCCTTTCCTTACTTTTTCTTTCTTTACGCCTTTAAGTTTGGTGTCTTGTCAAATTCTATAGTGCTTGTCCTTATGACCATGCTTTGCAGGTTAAATAAGGAATCTTGTCACATACACTTAAATCTGCATTTCTTAACACGGATGTGGTGGGCTGACCTTGGCTGGAGGCCAGGACTCCACCAAGCCACCCTATCACTCCCTCCCTCAGCAGGACTGAGGGCGGGAGGGGAATAAGATGAAATAAACCTTGTGGGTCAAGGTAAAGGCAGTTTAATAAAACAAAAGCAAAGGCCGTGCACAGAAGCAAAGGAAAACACAAGATTTACTCTCTGTGTCCCATGAGCAGGCCATACCCAGCCATTTCCTGGGCAGCAGGGCTTCGGTGCAGTTGCTCCAGAAGAAAAACGTAATAAGGAACTCCCCCTCCTTCAGCTTCTTGATCAAACCTTTCCTCCTCCGTTATTAATCATGTGCCCACCAAGCTGCTCTATCACTCCCCTAAGCCTGCCCCTCATCCTGGACCGTGCAAGTTAAATGAGGAATCTGGTCAGACACATTTAAATCTCCATTTCTCAATACAGACGTTAGATTCAATCTTAAGTATCAGACTTCGTTACTATTCGGTCAGCTTCTCTGGGACATCTCACACAAATATTTTGGTGAAAAAACAAGCATTGGCTAAAGACTTGAGGTCATTGAATGAAAATGCATCCCCATACAGGCCAAAAAGTTTCAGTACTGCAAATTACAGAGCAGTTTTGCACCTATTTCTTAAGGAACAATCTGTAAATCTATTTCTTTCCCAATTGCCTTATTTGCTGTGGGCTGAGAGATGTTGATGAGCCAAATCTTGTAGCCTGTTATTATAAGAACCAGAAGATCAAAAAGTAGAGACTTTTAGAAATATAAGAAGTCAAAGACTTGAGAAGAATAATCTGCAGAGATACACATTGGGGAAAAAAAAATAATCGGGTTCTTTAATTATTAAAAAAAGGAGCTTTATTAAAACCTTTGTCATCAGTATCATAGCAAAATGCAGGGGTTTGTATTTAGGTGATCCTTACACCATGATAACTTTTATGCAGTCCAATTATGCTGCTATGACAAGACTGGCCTCCTTTTTTCACCTCTTCCCTTTGGAAAAATACTGCTAGTAGTACCAGAATCACTAAATAGTATTTTAGTTGACTGAAAAATCATGAGTAACAAATATTTTGACCAATATGAACACATGGAAGAATCTGTTTCCAGATTACTTCTTACAGCTTAACAGGAGGAAAAGACAAAATGCATTTTGACAAGGCCTAGAAATCAATGTCATTTTAAGAAAAGCAGATTATTACTTGTTTCCCAGTAATTCTGTCTGCAACATTAGCTACCCGGCTAAGAACAATGCATGGTTTAGAAGTCCTGGATACTCAAAGGTAAATCTTCGGCATTCATATTTAAAAACTATTCTCAACAGATACAACTATTTACTGTGAGAAATCCTCCATCCCCTCACGAACTCCAGCTTCTCTGATACTCTTTTATTGCCTGCATAAAAAGTTTCTCCTTTTTTCAGAATTGAAGCAGTTAAGGTTCCCCAAGGAAGCTTTTAAACCATTTGGGATGATAAACCTTTACCCTCCCCACACAAAATTTCCCACATGGCCTCAGCTCTACATAATCAATACTTGTGATTTGTATTCCAACTGCCCATTGTTTACCAAAGATGAGCAGAATATCCCTGTCCTACAGCTAATCCCCGGAGTAACTGCAATCACAGAACAGAAACATCATCCGAGTTTCACATCATCACAGCACAAGTCGAGGAAAGTGAGAAAACACTCAAGGCCTTGTCCAAACAACAAAGACAATTCCTCTCCCCCATCGATCCCGCCCACAAGCCCCACTGTTAAGAAACAGATACAAGATGAAAAGAAAAACAAAAAGCACAAGAGCACATCATTCCTAGCTCTCTTTTCCTCATGAAATACACTTCCAGTTATCTCCTCAGCCTTTTATCTAGAAGGAACAGTAAGTTTTCAATTCCGCTGATGCACTGTCTGGTACTCTCTGGAAGCCTTTGTTTTTGAGATTGCCTTCCTTGCTGTTAAAAGTTTTAACACGATAAATATACCCCTAAAGTAATAATCACAAGCTTTCAGAAGGTAACAGTACTTTATCAAGGGTTTTCACTATGTTCTATTTAGACAAGATATTTGCAGACATACACAAAGCTCTCAAAACATTGTGGAAAAAATTCTTAAAACTGAGTAAGTGTTGTTCACTAACAAAACATTGCACTGTGTATTTAGAACAGACTGAAATTTTGTTTCTGCTTTACTTAAAAAAAAAATGGAGGAAATATGAAAAAAAAAATTCTCCCTGATCTCTAAGTTGAAGTCTCTGCACACAAAGCAGATTTTTTTTCCCAGCATAGAAATGTTCAATGTCAAGTTCTTTATCAAATAGCATTATATTACTCTTTTCTTATAATTAGTGAGATATTATGTATTCAATGCCCAGTACAGAAACAACCATATCCAGAGTAAGTCAGCAAGTCACAAACATGTAACTAAAGTGACTGAAAAATGATTAAAATATTACTGGTCTCACCCTCACCAAACTACAGGTTTTTAATTTGTTTTTATTCCATAAAATTGCTTACATATTTGCTATCAACATGGAAATTGATTACTTAAATGTTGGGAGAAGGTAAGAGCAGGTTTTTGTTTTGTGGGGATGTTTTAGGGATTTTTAAAGAAAAAAAATGCAGAGGTCCCCTCAAAGTGAAATTACATATTATGTCCCAAGTGGACAAGAACAGACTGAGCACTGCCCTGTCAGATTCCAGAACAGATTACCGATGTATTGCAGTGCAGTTTTCTTTCTCAGAAAACTCTAGGGACTACATAATTATTTGGGGTTTTTTAAACAGCAGTAGAATGCCACAGGATCAGCATTCCTCACTGCTGGTTTGGGGCCTGAGGAGAAATTAGGTTTAGTGATGATCACAACGGGCCAAGAAATTAAAACAAAATGCATATAATGGGAGTATTTAATTTAGAAGCAAGATTGTATGTGAATTAAGATCTGCATTTGTCATAGGGAACTGAGCTCTGTTCCTGCTTCCATGGTCATGTACTACTGAAATGCACCTGTTCCAAAACCTGTGAATATTTGCCTTCTTACTTTTATATCCATGGGATTATGTTCTGTAACACCAGTTAAGTGTGAACCGTCATGCGAACTGCAGTTAACGAAGAACAGACAGTTAAGAATTTGTTGTTTCTGACTGCCAGCTTTAAACAAAGCCTGATAAGCAAAAAAATATTTGGCAAGTACTTTCCTCTTTCTTTTTGGACAGTAGAATTTATTGTCCAGCCTGCTGATTCAGTCAAAATAATAGCATAGCAAAAATCTTGGATGCTAAACAGGCCTATTACTTTCTTATTTCTCAAAAACTGAGGTCAGAGTACATTAAAAGAATTTTTTTTCAGGCACCAAGTCAAGAAATTACTTACAAAAGGAGAGCATTGAGAGCAAACAAGGTCACATTTCAAACACTGAAAAACTTGCGGTATTTGATCTTCAGACCCTCCCTTTATCTACTTGAACTTTTGCTATAGAGTTTCTACTTCTGGCAGAGAACTCACTATTACCTTGAAAAAAAATGAAAATAAAAAGAGTCCTTTTCCCAGACTAAAAAACCCCTGTGTGAACTGGGCTCTGTTCTCCTATTTTGTAATCTGCTTCTGATGAAACATCCCACTTCTTTCATTAAAGAAATAAAATAAAATCTGAGGAAGGGGATTTCTGTGGACAAAGCACAGGTTCTACTGAAGCTACCAAAGAGAAATGCAGATAAAGGAAAACTATAGAAGTGTCCAAATAGTGTTTCCAATAATAAGGTCATAACAGAAATGGTAAACAGCAAGCTACAAAACACAGAATGATGTGAACTGTGTTAAAAATATGAAAACAATTATTCCCATAATATGCAGTAGGTGCTTGTTTCTCAGAGGACCTTAATACTTGACACACTGTAAAAGTTAACATTTTTTATATCTAAGAACCAATACAGGGAACTCCAACAGCCTGAGAGAGCCTGCCAGTCTCCCTAGTGGAGATTTTGGTCATTATTTTATGCGGTATTGAAAGACACAAAAGAGGAAAGTTAGAAGACCAGACAAAACCTCAGCACTGCATTGCAAACATTGATGTTCAATTTACATGTGAACTGGGTGCTTGAAGCTTCTACAGAGGAAATCTCCATTGACAGAAGAGACAAATGCAGAGCATCACTGAAAGCTGTGGGAATGGGGCATCTTAACATTTCGGCTGACCTTCTTATCCTTGCCACCTTTCATTCTTTAACTTTATAACTATACTTTTCTAAATGCAGCCACTAGAAAAATCGTATGAATATAAGTTATTCACATGACAATTTCAAGCGCAGCTTTTAGTAAGTCAGAAATCCAAGTTCCAATTTCAACCTCTCCCTGGTCTATTTTAATCAGCAAAATACATAAAAGAGCACTCTTCAGCTTTCAATTCTTTTTCACTACTAGGAATAGTACTGTGAGTTGATTAACCATAATACATAATCATTTCCCATTGAAACAATTTGAAAAGGAGCTTTAGAACTGTGTGTTCTGATACAGATAAAGGGAAATGAAAAAAAAAAAATCAGCATAGAGATTTCAGTAGCTCCGTGCAAAACAATGTTCAGTCAGATCCAGCAGACACAAATGATGCATCACAAAGCAAGATGACCATCTGGAACAACATTTCATTCTGGTTTACTGAAGAAGTGCAGATATGAAGGAAAGATAAACCATTAAGGGCTCAAAAAGATCTCTGAAGTTCGCAAATATATGCTTTCACAAGTTGGGGGAACTTTGATTCGGAGTGAACTTTGTTAAAACTGGATTTATTCTTGTCAGGTTTAGCAGGAGTCTCTTCATGGCCTAAATGAACCCGGGACACCGCCATAAAAAAAAATCTGTATTTATGGAGTGTTCCCACAAGGTGGCACTAAATCCACAGCCGCCAGAAAATTCTTACGGAGCACGAAAACGCAAAGGCAAAAACTACGGTCACATACATAAAATAAATAAATAGACTATGGTCACATACATAACACAAATAAATAGACTATGGTCACATACATAACACAAATAAATAGACTATGGTCATACACATAACATAAATAAATAGATTATCTGAGAATTGTAAATCGCAGGTTGAAAAATAAAATTAAATGCCTAAGTCAGGTATTATCTTAGAGGAGATAATAATTTCCCACTCATAACAGCTGTAGTGGGGGGACACACAGACACAGGCTACACCACATACGTGTGTGTGTGTATATATATATATATACATACACACATGTTCAATGTATACTCTGACTTACAGTTAGCATTTAACAAGAAATCAAGTTAACCTTGGCTCCTTGTTCCAAGGTCTGATACAGAACCAAGTATTTCTGATCTAGAAATGATTCCCCTGCCCTGGTGAGACCCCCACGGGTCAGGCAGTGCTGAATCCAAGCCCTCTGTGCGCTGCAAACACCAGCAGGGGATACACCTGGCCGTGCACCTGCATCTTTCAATTCGGGACAGCCTGCATGTCTAACAAGCCCCTACAGATCTAGTCCAGCTACCAACATCAGAGTTAAAAACCTGAGTATCTTCCTAAACACAATTCTACAATTGATACTGCATGAAACACTTAAATACTTGACTTCTAATTAAGCAGTTAGGTATTTCAGATTTCAAGTATGACTAGCTTACATGCTTTAAACGTGATTATAAAGCCTGCTGTATATAGAGAAACACAAATCAAAGTCATGGCATAATTTTGAAACTAACCCACAAACAGGGAGAAATTTCTCAGCTAAGGATACAAATCCACAATTAAATCACTTCAGGGGAGCAACCATATGCAGTAAATATTCCATTTTAAACTCCTTGATTTTTTTTTTTTTATCCCTCACCCTTCCCTTGCACATTGGTGGACTCTTTTCTCCCTAAGTGCATTGCATAATCTTAATTACTGAAATAGTAATGTACCCATATGCTGGGCTAATGTTTAGTGGTGTTCAAACTCCTGAAGTGTCCAGAAGCCTTCAGGGGGCCCTTTGTTGCCAACTTCAATTAAATAAACAGGTACTGGGGTCATTTCAGGCCAAATGCGTTCCACAGTGCTGAATTTTAAATTGGTAGCACTATCTACTTTTCCTCCAACAGTCTATTGGTTTTTCCCTTATTTTTCACACTGCTCTAAGTAAGCCTGCTGTAAGAATATTCTTGTTACAGGTATTAAGAAAGAAAGGAGTTATTAAATCTCTGCAACTACTTTTCAACCAAATGCAAAAGAAAACAATTATCAAGGTAATAACAAATAAAGCAATTTGAGGATCTGCTCTGTGCTCCAGGCATTACATTCACACAAAAAAACAATGCTAAGTTCCACAAGCACACCACTACTATTGATTTTCTCTCAATCACCCCACATTCAGGATAAGCCACCACAAGATGTGGGGGTGGGTAAGGGATTTTAGAGCCACCTTGAAGTATAAAATGCTTATTTAATTGTAACTGCCAGGGGTTTTTATTTCCCCACATCACATGCTTACACATCTGTTGGCTATATAATGTAAACTCACTGCAGTTTAAGCACAGATTTGTGATCAGAATGAATATCCCCTTCAACATATCCTCCCTTAATCCCCAGTTTTTGCACTGTATGACCAGAGAGGATTTGTTCTATTCTGTATAAAAGGAAGTGAGAGTATAGAATCAATACTCCTGCTGGCATCCAAAACACTCCATGCATCCTGCTCAGCTAATGTCAGTTTCTGTCAATAATTGAATAAAACATTTGGGCTCTTTTCTTTGTAAAAAATTACATAATGTTGTATCTTTCTACTTTTCAATTCATGCTCAGGTACATCTTATATTTGACTTAGAAAGAAAACTCCATGATCCTTTATTATGTTTACTTCGTGGTGGTGCAAAGATTCACAAGTTCTGCTGTTTCTGCTATACAGGTGCTCAAAGACTGCACAAGGCAATCGTTATTCAGGGAGACAGCTGTTCCCACAGAAGGTGTTTCTCAAGGAAAAATTTCAGTGTTTTCTGAGTTCTGTTTCACAACACTGATTAATTTGTATCCTTACTTTCATAAAGGACTGAAAATTAACTAGCAAGCTCGTAACTCACACATTGCTGCAGTTAATCTCTCAGAAGCCAGACTACCTAGGTTCAGTAAGCTGCACTTTGTTCTTACATCACCTAATTACTGTAAGATAAATGATTCTATTGGCGGACACCATTCAGACACCATCCTAGAATTTTAGGAGAGCTCTAGAAAAAAGCACACTTTTTACAGCACAAATTACTTAAATAATAATCTGGTAAACTGAAGACAGTATTAAAAATTTAGATAATCAGAGGTAAATAAATTTCAATGTAAGGGCTATAGGATAAACACTTGTATATAACAACTAAAGGAAATAAAGATTCATTGCATTCTTGCTCTGGCCACCATTTGTTGATCCTTAAGAGCAAAGCTGTTGGAAAATAGAAGTGCTCCTCCCCCTCCAAACTCCAGAGCCTATATGGCAGTAAGAGAGCAGCACCACTGAAGATGAGTGTGACAAGCAATATGATCTTCATAATTGTTACTTTGTTTTCCCATATTCCAAACGACTCTTCATAATGCTTTCTCTCAGCCCAGTTATTGCTGTCATCAGTCCTTACTATTCTTGCATCAAATCCAGAAGAGCTGATTCCAACCCCTCCATCTGAGATTCTTTCTCTAACAAACAAGAGAATCATCACTCTACAAGGTGGTATTTTCACACCACATTCCTAAGAACAGAAATAGCATATTCCACTTTTTTGAACGGTTTTATACACGCTAATTACACAGTGAAAATTAATATTGATATTTCGAACAACTGCACTGCTTCCAGAGGTAATAAAATATTGAATTATTGTTCTCCAATTCAGGGCCATCTAAACACACTAAGAATTGGAAGAGATCCTGCTCTGAAACACTCTAATGCTGTACAGATGAGATCATTTGTGGCAGCAAGGGATTAATCTCAGGGGAATTGCTCTCTACTATTTCACATGCTACAGCTCCCATAATTTCCAGTTTGCCTTCCCACTCAATCTATAAAGAAGCAAATGCACTTACATCACCTCTGAGGTAAACAGTAATGCAGATGCTCCTTGAGGTGCAAAATCTGTCCCAGAATTCTCTGGGTCAAACCTTTATGCTACTCAGCAGACCAGAAAGCCCCATGCAAAGGAAGTTCTTAGAGAGAACACAACCTACCATAAATGAGAACTTATATCTGCTATTATAAATTAATTTGGAAGCCTGCATCTTAAGCCATTAAATGTAATACCATACTTATGAAGAAAACTGCATTTGTTTTTTCAGCTGAAAAACAGGGGGGAAAGCCAGTTTTATTCTGTAAGTATTGTCTAACATCTTTACAGTCAAATCTATTAGCCCAAGAAGCCAAGCTTGTGCATAACCCTACGTTTGAAGTATGTGAAACAGAAGACTCTGTCAATTAAACATTAGCATCATTCCAATCAAGAGACATTTTATTAGAGATGCACAGAGAAACCAGCATCAAACACAACACTCTTCTTTAGTGCTCCAGAGCAGACACTCTTACTTGAAGCCTGTAAATCAACTTGCTGGTGAAATAAGCAAGTGGATTAATGATCACAGGATAATTTACTTATTTCAAATTTACGGGGGGAAGATAAAGTTGCTAACAACAACAGGAAGCCATCCAAGGCACATTCATTAGAAATTATTTCTACACAAGAAAAAAAATAATTGAGGCCTTTTCTCCAAGGAATGATGTCACACTCAGTGGTATGGAACCCTCACCAATGAGGTAGAGGTACAAAAAAACCTAACAGCCAGACTGTGTTCAAAGACACAGAGAAGAAGAGAACTAGGCATCAAAAAAGTGTGATCATGGAGTTCAGGAAAAGAGATTAGAAATCCTAGAAATGAGAATAAAATGGAACTTCAAAGGCATTACACTACGATTTATCCCTAACAGGAACACCTGCCAGAATGGTGGCAGTAAAAACTGCATTACAGGCTTTATTTTTTTCCTATGACCATTTTTTGTATCTCATACAGAGATGGTAAAAGATGAGAGAAGCAAACAGGTGGTCAATGGAACACTCTCCTTTTGTCAAGTCTTTAACCATTATCTCAGACAACACAGGATATAAATTCTACAACTTTTTCCCTTCTCTTCCTGCTTCGATTCCTCTGTATTATCATTTACCTTTACAAAAAAAAAAAAAAAGATGAGAAGAAAGACTACAGCTTTAAAACTGCAATTGTACTCACAAACACGACACACTGACCTCATTGATGTTTGCAGCAGTGAACCAGAGAGCCTCAGCTCAAAGCCCTATTTCATACTTTTTATTTAATATAACTTTACTCCTAATTCAAAATTCCATTAAATAATGAACCACTTGCTATCACTTTTAACAAGAAACCCAGCACATTCAGTCTATTCAAGCCATGTCAAAGGTACTTGCTGGGGTTTTTTTACCTCTCCCAACTGTCTGTTACTGAAATAACCTTGATTAGCTCCATGATTCATCTGTTACTTTGACCCTCTCTTTAATACTCTCTGTTGAACACAAGTTCAGTGCTAGATATTGAATTTTATCTATTAAGAGAAAGAAGTCTAGGCCACTTGTACTCTGAAACTTGGAGCAAAAAAGCCTTTACAGAAAAGTGTATCTCAAAATAGCACTCTGCCATTCCTACTGCCAAAAACCTTAGTAAAACATATTATACTTTTTAGAGAGGATTAGAGGGTTTTTTTTTTTTCCTTTGATAAACAGAGCCCGTAGAAATCCTGAGTGTTATCCATATTCAATAAGAATCAAGTACCTGGATAAGATGATATGAAAAACCATTCCACTTTCCTCCATTCATCATAACAAATATTTACCGACAAACGAAAATCTAAAAAACCTCAAGCACTTTTTTTATTATTGATTACTTTAAAAGATAAAGGCTGTCCATTCCAAACCCCACACATTTTCCTTGCATGCACATTTATACAGAAAAAGCTTGATAGCTGCAGTGAAATGTAAGCATGTATTGGGATTAGCCCTATTCCTTTTCACCTCTCATTTCACCCAAATCACAGAAGCTGCCAACATATTACAGTGTAATCTGCACTGATTACTTGCACGGGGAGAACTTGCTGTTCTTCAGGCATTTCTCAGACAAAAATGGAGGGGGATACCCACATAATCCACTGGTCAAAAACTTCCTCTGGAAAGGGTAACAGGAAATGCTATGTTCACTGTAGTGCCCTGCTGGTTCACTTCAGTTTCAAAGAGAAGGAAAAATAGCCCTCAAGGAAAAGTGTTGGGAAGGGCACATCAAGTTGTCTAGGAGTTTAAACCTCTTTAAAGCTTTAAATATTTCTCCTCTTTATTTTTATTTCTTCTTTATTTGTATCTCACTTTCACCCTTCCAATGCTCTCCCAGGGGAGTGGGTGTGTGGGGCTCAGGTTCCAGCTGGGCTTAAACCACAACAAGCAAGATAATTGCCAATTAAATAATTAAATATTCAATGTATATTTCTAAGCAACTGTTCTGTGATTACTCTGTATTGTGTTACTAAAAGTAGTATTAGAAAGAGGGCAACAGGAAATTAAATTTCTATTGTCCTAAACTCCAAATAATCAATAGCCATTCTCTTGCTTTAAGAAGCTTGCTTCCTTTTCTTCCAGTGCCACAGGAGGTTTAATCAAGCTGGACCATAGAAAACAAATTCCAGGAATGATGAAATGCAAAATATCCTGACCTCCTTGGAGAGTAATACTGTTTACCTGCCAAGTGAAAAGCTTTCAGCCAGCTGGATCATTTATTTTTAACTATCACTAAATAGAAGAGAAAATGGCTCCAGGCATTTCAGAAAACAAAGGAAATTAAACATTCAATTGCCTTTGTAATCAAATAGACTTCATATTATTATTTTGTTCCTTAGAATCGTTCATCACCTTTTTCCCTAATAATATCTAGAAAGGAAATGATGTAGTCTTTGTAAGTTCAGGGCAAAAAGCTTAATAATTTCTTACTTGGGTAGCCTGACAAGACACCAGGGACCTGGTGTAAGACCTCTCTTCAGCTAAATTTGCAAAGTCTAACCAAGAATTTCAGAATAAATCCTGATAATCAAGCATCTCAGACTGATTGTGCAACTTCTTTTGTATGTTCTTCTACACTAAATCCTCTTCTCAAAGTTTGTTCAAAATGAAACTGTGCTGAAAGTTAAACCAATGGTAAAAGACTGATAACTACATACCTACCTACAAAAGAGAGTATACTGGCAGTTTTTATTGTATCAAATTCAATTGTACGAGACAAAATACCAGAAGGCTGTTATCACTGATGCACAGATACATTTTTCTGTCCTGAAGCCTGATTCAATGCAGGCATCTGATAAAACCATTCAATAACGAAATCAATGCACTGCAGCCAGTTATAAATAATACCCATATATAGCATATTTCCACCAGCCAGAATTCAAATTTTATTTCAGCAGAAATAATGCAAATATTTGCAATTGCTTCAGCTAATTAGACTTTTCAGCACATTGATGGTTCTCCTGGCTCTTACTCTGGGAAGCAGTAAAATCAAAATTTACATGACATACAAAAGAAACATCAAAATGTGCTTAGTTAAAAGTTGCAGGAAAAGGAAGCACTTTTAGACTTTTGATTTTAAACTTTGCAACCCTTTTGACAGTCTTCATCCCTCTGAACTGGATTTTATTTTCTTAATTCAAACTTATACAGTAAAATGGAACAATTTCTAGTATTTTATATCTGGTGCCTTGGATTTTGAGTGCTGTCCAAAGTAAGTGGCATCCACTTAAAGGAAGTTTTGTCTATAAAGGTCAGAATAGTCCTGATCAGGACACCTCAACAGTTTTGTTTTCCCTAATAAAATCTTGCCTTTACTGAACACAAATGCATTGTCTCCTAAAATATCCTGCAATGAATCTACGTGGCAGTTTTCATATGATGCCTGTATTTGATAGCAGCAGCTCTTGTTGAGAGACCAAAATTTTTCAGTATTTGAACAGCTTTTGTGAAGTGAGTTACCACAACCTGCCTGGGAACAAGAGTATCTGCTCTAGGTTTGCCAACAATTAATTTAGGTTCACTGTGGGCATGGCTCCAGAGAGGGGTGTCCTTCTGGCACTTTGGAGACAGATTCCGTGGTTGAGAGAACCAGGATGAAAGAACGTCTGGAGCACAGACTGATGTACTTGCCTAGATAATGGCACTGGTCATTGATGATGTCATGTTATTTATGACTATGATCACTCTGCTCTTATTAAGGGAGGGGCTTGGAATACAGTCCACACAGGTAATTCGACTCTTAAACTTACAGGGAGAGGTGAAGTTTAAATACAGGTCGAACACAAGCTGAGTGCTGTACTTCCATAGAAAAGATTGTAGTTGTGTGACTTAGTGAATGTCTTACAAATCAAGGGAAAAAAAAAAGGAAAAAAGCCCAAAACCTTCCCAGATGATGGGTCTCAGTTGCTCACCTAGCTAGCAGCAGCTGAAATAACTGGAACAACTGAAATACCAGTAACCTTTGATGAACTGGGAAAGCATAGACCCAACTCATTGTTAATGAGTGATAATAGGAACGAGCAGGCAAGAGAAGCCATCACAAGTTTTAACCCTGGCTACAAAAGTATTAAGTCTCCCAATATAGATCAAAAAGCACAAGAGCCCAACGAATAAAGCAAGGATCAAAGCAGAAGTCTCAGCTGTTCTCAAAAATTGGTCCAGATACATTATAGAAATTAAATCATTATTATAATGCTAGGGGTTTCTTTAGTTTTTATTTTATTGTGTCAATCAGCACAGCAGCTACACAGTGGAATGTGTGCAGGTATAAAAAAGCACATATAATGAAAGTCTTTTAAGCACATCAAAATTCAGACCTCCTTAGATAACAAATGAAGGACCTCTTGTAACTCCTAAGGGGGTTTCTATAATGGCCTCATCTTTACCCAGTAAAACATATATATCAAAAAATTGCATTTTAGTCCATTCAATACAGAACCTTTAACTCCACTTTTTGGTAAATGCTCGTAACAAAAGAGATGAGCTCCACTTTTACTTGCTTTCTATAAAAATTTTCTCTGACCTAGAGGTACTACAGAACACCTACAATAATACTAGAATGCAAACTTCACATGTTCAAAAATCTAAAGTTGAATCGTTGCTTTTAGCATAGAATCAACTTACACAGAAACATTGTATTGAAAACAACACAAAGAACACAGATCATTGATGGGTATGAAGTTTTGCCCATCTGAATAAGGTTTTGTGCCCTTATTCAAACACAAGATTTCCACAATTTAACTTAGTTATATAGAAAATTCCTAGAGTTAGAGTGGTACCAATCCTACTAGCCCTTATTAACAGGTACTTTGCACATGTTTCAAAGATTATTTCTATTTCATTTCATAGTGAAGGTCTCTTCAAGGTAAGAACTGAAGGAAGCGGAAGATCACTTTGCACATTGGGATATTCACGTGCAGCTACAACATGAATGTTAAGTGAAGCTCTTTTAATATTATTTCTGTTAAAATTACAGACGTGCATGTATGAGACTGGGAGGCACATACTGAACAAGTTCTTTTACTCATGCATAAAAGTAATGTGGGTGTTTGACAAATTACTATGACACAGAACATAAAATTAAGACAGAGCAGGAAAATTATATTATTATGCTGATGACATTATTTAACATGCTTCTAATCTGCTATTTCAATACGTTTGCCATTCCTAAAACACAAAGGGCTAAACTCTATAGAATAATTCAATACTAAAATCTCTTTTCTGTGGAGCTTTCCAGGATCTGTGGGGCTGTAGAGCAAAAACTGTGGACCTTTCCTTTCTTTTACAGGTGGGAAGTGTCCTGAGGACTTCACAGAAGATTCTTATTTTCAGACACACTCAGAGACCTCAGAAATTTCCACAGAAATCCATAGTGTCTTCATTTCTCACTAGTGGATGCATTAGCACAGTCTGCATTGATTACTAAATCACTATTTTTTTCTATTTTTTTAAATTCCAGGTAGGAGGTGACAAAATACCATACCAATAAATATACTCTGTAATTCAGGTAACTCCCACACATAAACCTAAAGGGTAACATTCATACCCATTTTCTACCCTTTGCTATGGTAAAGTAATTGGAGGCTGCCAGAAACAGCTTGGAAATCTGAGCAAATCCATCCACTCTGCAGGGCCCAACAGCCTTACAGGCCTTCTAAATTCCATTATTTCCCCAAGAACACCTAGGAAAGGTATTGGTGGGGGATACATGTACATTTGATAAATTCTGCACCTAGAAGTCTGTTCCCTCTTGCAAAAATAATATTTATACCAGCTTTTCAGGGCATTTGAGGCCATTTTAGGCCTTCCCAACAGCCAAAAAGCACACAGGAAAAAGTGCAAGAAAGCCCCACCATCAGTGATTACAACACAGTAAACGCTATGCTCAAACCTAAAGGTAGTTCCTTTGAATGAGTCAAATATAAATTTGGGGCTTTCCCCAACCCTTGCGGAAAGAAATCAAATTTACTTTTTTTTATAATACACTTATTCTTGCATGCCTCATGGTTTTATTATAGAAAACAAGTGCACAGTAACATATGGTACATCTGTTTCATATTTTGTCTTTCTGCTGTCGTGCTATTTCTCTCAACACTCAGTAACACACTTCTGTTGGCTCATAATTATTTTTAAGCTGCATATAAAACACAGCCTACCTCTACTGTCACTCCAGGGACAAGATATTCCTCCCTCCTCGTACAAATGTATAGTGGAATACAAAGATAGCAAAACCAAAATTAAGACAAGAGAAACCAGGAGTCATTATCAAACACTTTACATTCCTTCACTTCCAGGAGTTTGGTTTTGCAGACACTCCTACACTGTAATTCACAGAGGAAGCGATGGCAATAGAAAGGAGATGGTACCAGCAGAAACAATAGTTAAAATTCATTTCAGCAAACCCTAACACTTGCTCAAATCTGTACAAAGGCATATTCTCCAACTGAATAGGCAACCTCAGGCACAACAGCCATGTGGAAACATCTGTGAGGCAAAAAGCAGGACAAGAGCTGGGGGAAAGCACTGAGAAAAGAATGGTGAGGAACTGAAACCAGGAACACAGCATGAGCCAGCAAAAGGCACAAGGGGGAAAACAGATGATGAAAAGAGGTATTATCTGTAGGGTGAACTCACAGAGAAGTTCTCTGAGAAATAATAAACCTGGCAGCAAAGAAAATGTAATATGTAGAAAAGCTGGACCCAGAAAGGGGCAATAAAAGCACAACAGGGGAAGTGAGACAGGAGCAGCGAATACGCAAATAGTCAATATATATTTGAGCATAATCATAAAGGAGAGAATTTTTTACACCTGCATACATACAGAATAGCCTGTAAATCTCTCAAAAGAGAAGATATAGGGAAAACATAGAGAGAAACCAAAAAGTAACAATCTTTTGTGAATCTGATACTGGAAGTTGATGGTGCTGGCATTGCAACAAAAATGCAGCAATAAATATAACCAAAAAAATCTTAATTTGTCAAAAATTTGCCCCCAGTGTGTCCAAGAAAATCTAAATACTTCTTAGTAGCTGTCTCTTCCTATGGGCTTTATGTCACATTTCACAATGGGACACTGATTGGCAAACCCGAATGCCACTTCATTAAATAAATAAACATTCAATAAAAATAATACAGTACTGTTGCTGAAATGCCAATTTTAATTGCAGGACTTCAAGCCTTCCCATTTCTTTGTGAAGCAGATGGTAGTTTTGCTGGAAAGCGAAGGACTGGAGGTGGTTAGATTTGGCACGCTGAAAATTGGCACCAGAAGTTGAAAACGTTCCACTTCAATTTTGTCACAGGGAAAGATGAATCTATGAATTAGGTCATAAATGGTGAAGTAGAAGCTAAAGGAGCTTTTAACTCTCCAGCCACTTCACCATTAAAGAGTCTGAATAGTTTCCTCTTATTACACATTTTACAGCGTGCTGTAAATGCCATAAATTAATAAATGATTCCAGCTCTGACTTGAGGGCCTCTTACTGTTTCTTCCCTGTTCTTTGTGCACAGCCACCAAAATAACTGCACCTTAATAAAAAGTTGGCACGTGTATATTTCAAAAAGAAAAAGAGTAAATTATTCTCATCAAGAAAGGTGTTTTAGGCACGTGTTGAGCAAATACAGTATTATTTACAGGAGGAAAAGAGTTTTTAGACAGTCATTGATCCAACTGATATAACACTGACATGAGATCATCTATCATATTTCATATTTCAGTAGAACTAAAACATATGGCTTTCAGTAGATTCTTTTATGAATTGGACTGTTGACAAAAACAAGCTTTCCAGATCTGCCATTGGCACTACACTAAGCTGAAATATTATTATATTCCCACATACCAACATAACAATATCAATATGCTACCTAGCTGTATGGAAAGTCCTTTGCACATAAAGAAACAATATGTGTTTATAGATATCAAATCAGAAAATACAAAGTCCTATGGAATTGTTTCTATAGCATGATTCAGGATACCAATAGAAAGGGTACAGTAGAATTTCTGAAGAAAACTCCAGAAACAAAAACTGAAAAAAATTTGAATTTTTACAGATAATGCTTCAGAAAGTTTTATTTTTCACGCATAAAAGGAGAGCTAGGTCATACTTTCTCAGTATTTTAATAGCAAGTAAGCAGCGCTTTACTAATATACAGCATTCAATTAATTACCAACTTCCTTCCTCCTGGTTACTTTACAGTCGTGAAAATGGAGCAGTGTAAGGCTATAGAGTGTGTATTGCACCACTTTTTCAAAACTTGTGTTTCACTTTAGAATGGGATTTTGCAAGACCTTAAAAGAATTTCACAGCACGAATTCAATAGCTAAATTTAGCGAGATCTGCTCCCAATTTCCCCAGGCATTTTTCACAACCTCCCTTCAAAGCATTAAGTACAAGCTTGCACAAACTAATTTTAAAAAGAACATTCTTCTCTATCTCAAGAAAAGATATATGAAAATACATTGCTTATCTCAAAAGTGGCATTGTTTGGGTAGCATTCGCTCCAATTCAAGGAAGGAAAAAACAGGGCCTTCATAGACCCCTGCTTCCTTCATGGATCAGGACTACGTTCCCGTTCCAGATGCACTCAGAAGTTACCCTCCTATCTGCTATTGGATTTGGGTTTTTTCCTTTATTAAAGTACAAGCAGCCGCAGTTACCAAAGAGATACAGAAATTACCAAAAATCATGCTCACAATTCAATTCACTCTCATTTTTATTACCATATATTTATAGTTCCATTAATATTTTTATTCCATAGCCCTCATCTCTCACCATACATTCATTCAGTGCTGACAAACATGTTATTCCTTAACCACATATGTATTTATGCCACCAGCTTCAGTGCACAGTAAGAATGATATAAACAGTCTCAGGGCAGGGTAAATTCAATTATAGGCATGCAGCTAAAATATAGCACAGCATACCTAATGTAACTTTCCTTTCTCAATTAAAATTTTTGAAGTCAATGTTTCTGCAATCATGTTACGAACATTTTTGAAGTAAGGCAACCTCAAAATGATCACTTAATATTTTTTTTCTTTTAGACAGGTCACATCCCGCCAACTTTTGTGGTAAGCTACTGCCTTCTTTTTGCCTTGCCTCCACAATACCCAGAACATCTCAGTATGAAGCAAGCAAAATCCATTCCTTCCACTGAAACCACCTTCACAAATGACACCAGCCCTGAGCTGACATTCAGCTGCTGGTACAGCACCAGCCTGGACGTGCTCCAGGGGTTCAGGGATGGCAGCAGCTGCCAGCTCCGGGCCCTTGCCCACCACCAGAGCCTTGGCCACCGCGGTGTCTCGGCTCAAGAGGCACCAGCCACAGCAGCCAAGCACCCCGTGCTGCACAGCACAGCAGAGCTGGCAGCTGGGAGGTGACAAATGTTCAGCTGATAAAATTTCTTAGTGGCAGACATGACCTCACCCAACAGAAACTAGTTGAGACCAAGGGATTTGACTCATCAAATACACACCTCTTTCTCCTCCTAATGAAATGTTCAAATGAACAGTCTAGTATTACTCTAGTATGTTGGAAGAAGTCAGTTTTGTACACGTTAAAAAATAAATCAAATGGAATTAATATTTTGTAAAAAGAATTTAAATTAGTATGTGAGATACAAAGCTAAAATTGCAGAAACATTCCCTATTTCATGTTATAGAAGGATTTACTCTAGGGATTAATTTATGTTCTTACTCACAACCATTTTAAACAGTCATTAAATTATGTTTTATGAATCACTGTTCTCATCTGGACTAAAGCAATTAAGTTCTCAAGACAGAACAGTAGGTGTGCTGGTGCTAATTAATATTCCCCTGAGGTGAGCCTAGAGTTTGCCTGTGTCTCCAGTACACCTGAGGTTGGCATTAATCAAGATAGCAATTCTTTCTTGTCATTTCTTTGACAGAACAACTGGGCATTTAGAATCAAGTTTCTTTCTATCGTGCCCACCATGGGCTCTCCCTGCCCTGTCCTGAGACGTGGTGCTACGTTCACTTGTAACCAGAATTTCACCCAAACTGCAGTGCTTCCCACCTAATCCACATTAAGGAGTCAACACAACATGAATTTAGCAGTTTTAGTTGACCTGTTCAGGAATTGACTGTTGATTTGGTAAAATCTGGTGACACAGGAAGAAAACAGCCTGTACATGTGGCACTGAAGACAACACCTAAGACCTAAGGAAAACCTTTCTGAGCTCATACAAAACCCTGAAAGAGCAGTTCTGGCTGTTTCTGTGTGCCAGCTGTATTTTTTCCTCCCTTCTAATGCCTTATTATCTCACTGGTCCACTGACAAAGCATTAACACACATACACACAAAGAAAACAAACAAACAAACTCCACCACACAAAGAACAACACACCACCTTGTTTGAATACTTTACTATTTCAGCCTCTACCATGAAGTAGGCCAAGAAATTCCTCTGTTTTCCTCTCCCCACAAGCATTTAATGGTTTTGTTTTGTGGTTTTTTTTAAAAAATCAATTTCACTTGTGCTTCAAAAAGAGTTTTATGTTTTCCAGTTATGTGATTGATGGATGTTCTGTATGTAAATATAGACAATTTCTGTTTCTCCTGTTGTTTTAAATTTGCTGTTAGTTTATTCTTATTGCGTATAAAGCTCTATTCCTGTATGAACAGGTAGGAAGGCGTACTAACAAAGAAAGTTTTTAATCCTTTTCTGTTATATTAACAGACAGAAAATACTAAAGTGTTATAATTTTTAAGTCTATAGATTTTGCTTTGGTTCACTAATTCAAAGTTCTCAGAAAAAATATGCAAATTTTTAAAATACTACTTAACATTTTGAAAGTCTTGGAAGTTTCAACACAAGTTCTTACATCCCGTAACAAGTTACGGAATAAAAGTGAGATGCCACACAAGGTGGGGAGGACCAAACAAAACCAAAAAAACCCAAGCCCCTGAGATTGCTAGTTTCCCCGTACAGGAGCAGTAGTCAGTCTTGAAAGTACTTTTGTGTGTCAAGATATTTTTAGTCTCACAAAGAAGGATGCTGGAATTGCCAAAGGCTCCCAACCATCTAATGGAAGCAAAGAACACTACAGATATCTAAGAGTCAGAATAGCCAATGTAAAACTGGATTTCAATAAATGGACTTCTGAAAAATGCTTCCATACTTCTTTGGTATTCTGAGAAGTGTCAGAAGAAATATCTTGTTACTTTGGTCCATTTCATTGCAAATAATGTCACTCCATTATTAACGTGGTCACATTTCAGCTTACAAAACAGAGGCTCACCATGAGAAGTAACAGAGATGCTGCAAGGGCTGTGAAAAGGCATCCAGTGTGCTAGACCAGCACCTATTCAAGACATTTGTGCATTTATTTATTAATAATAAATCTGTTATCAAGGGGAAAGCTACATAGGCTTAGGCCTACCTGAAAAGTTAGTCAAGGTATCCCAGTAGCACAGAGAATAGATTTAGTCTCAATCTAGAATACTACTCTGCAGATTCCACATCATCAGTTACAAGTGAAAAAAAGGCAAATTAAATTCACAGTAAGGAATCAGACACACCAAAAAGAAAGCATTTCCTGTATCCCTCTAGGCATAATCACTGTTCTGGTGTCCTACTGATATGAAACCTCTCAGTTTATATTTCAGTGATCAGTGACTATAAAGAGATAAATTTCAATACAGGATAATATTAGCAAAAGATTAATGAGAATATTTATTTACTAAAATTTATAGTGGTCTTAAAGGTCAGGTTTTGGTGAGATGTAATCATGAAATCCCTTACAGCACAGCAAGAAACCATGCAACTAAAAGAGCGAGAACCTGTCTGAGCTGATGGAAAGCTGATGTGGTATTTCACACTAGAAAAATCAAAGCCTCAGTCACCAAAGTATAAAAATACTTTTTTTGTGATTGATGAAGGCAAATTAAGTTCTTTGATGGCAGAGATCCATATTCAAAAGCAATGCAGGAATGAAATTCATATGCTTAGATGCTGTGAAACCTTCGCCAATAGGGTTTCTGAAAGTCAAGTTTTACACTACATCCAAGAAGCTAAACCCAAAAAAGAACATATTTATCTAGTGAGTATTTCCAGATGCCCAGACATGACAGAGCACAGTTATTTCCTTTAGCTACTGTACAGGGGTTTTTGTTTCTGAAATTAAACCTCCACAATTTACTTCTCAAATACAGACACTTCTAAAGCATTTGTTTCTTAAATACTTAGTACAGCACAGCTAAATTATTTCAAACATTCTGTACAAAGAACTGAACACTCCACTTTTAACAGGAAATATTGCTAAGGCCTCTTGGTTTGCTGTGTCATTCAGGTTTTGCCCAGCTCACAGGAAAATGTAAACTAAAATAGATTAGCGCTACCAAAACTGTGAGACCATATTCAGACTCACTTATTTCACTGCTTAGGTACTAGATAGTTAGATAAAAAGAGTAAACTGCGGAAGCAAAAGAATCCACAAGAAAAACATCAGAAAATGGAAAGGCATTGAAAGAAAAAGCTGAATTATCTCAACAGAGACAGATCAGGAGAGTTACTTCATATACAAGAATTATCAATTGAAAATGTGAAGTTTAAACAGTGTAGCTCTGCACAGGCAGATTTTTTTTAAAATACCAGTACAGCAAATGCGCACATGTATATTTATTCTTTCTAGCATTTATCACAACCTGCTCTGTTTTCCTTCAGATTTTTATCTGGCAGCTTGGTAAATGGAATTGTGAACTGCAGAAGGGTATACAGTTCTCTACCTTGGCACACTATGAAAAGTGCTACTACACTTGTTGAGCATTACTATGCAAACTGTCAAAGCTACTGCTGGGTTCTCCTGAATTGCAACCTTTCTTGTTTCAGCTGTTTTACATGTGTTCATGGAAGATAAGCAAACATTTCAGTATAATTTCTTGAAAAGTCAAAGATATTAATATATTGTTTGAAATAAAGCTTCATCTATATTTGATATTACAGAAAATCTCCTCCCTGAAACAATCTGAAGTTGTAATGTACCCAGTGTTTTACCTACAGAGTAGCAGGAGTGGTGACACAAACTGGTCCAAAATCAATCAACTTCTGGCTGCCATTTAACAGAAAAGCAAAAGAAAGTGACTTTATCAAACAACCTGTTAGTTAAGTTAACCATTCTAAATTACAAAGTTCTCTTTAATGGTACGGTCTGCACTGGTTTTAGGTATCTAACAGTAGCAAAGGTATTGATCTGAAGTTCATTGCTTGCCTCTGTAGGTGACATGAGAATATTCACCTTCCCCATTCTCCTATAATATCTGTAGGAAATGCAAGATTCATGCCCAAAGACAGAATCACTTCTTTATCTGAAATGGAAACTGCTTCTTTACAGCTTTGTTTGGTTTTCTTGCTTCACAGCTACAGCATTAGGTTTCACAGTTACAGAATAATTTTATAACAGAAAAGTTCATCTGATCATACTGTTTGGAGTCTTTAACAACTGCACTTCTTAGTGCTTAAAGCAAGGAAAGGAACATTTCAAGCCATTTTTATTTTATGTAACAGTTCTTCTCTTTTTGACTGTCAGTGGGGTCTTGCTTTTTATTGGTTTTAAAAGTACCTTATTCTTTACAGAATTTGCACCAAAAACTCTCCCTCCATCTATAGCTTATAAACTGCAAATTTTAAGTTCTTCCATCCAAAAAAGTGATGCCTGATTGAGCATTTGAATCATCTGTGTACATCTGGAAACTCACGTTATAAGCCACAAGTTCAACAACTTGAACTGCTACAACTTTATCTTAATCATTTATTGGAGAAAGTAAATTCACTCTGACTCAGATGAACTTGTTGCAGACTATCAAGATGTTCCTCTTCCCTGAACTGTAAAGAAGGCAGGACAGACCCATTTTATAATGCTCATCATAACAGTTTAGAAATATCTGTAAATTCTTCCATTGTGTCTGCCTCCATGCTCCCGCACGACAGCTTGTTTCACTTACACTGATGGTCCTGCAGCACAGCACGTCACTCCTGTCCTTACTCATGGGCAGAGCGATATGGGAAAAGGGAAGCACAAACCCCATGTCCTTACTCATGGGCAGAGTGATATGGGAAAAGGGAAGCACAAACCCCATGTCCTTACTCATGGGCAGAGTGATATGGGAAAAGGGAAGCACAAACCCCATGTCCTTACTCATGGGCAGAGTGATATGGGAAAAGGGAAGCACAAACCCCTGGGGAAGAGGAAACACTGCCTTTTTTCCTGCCTCCTCGCACATAAGCTTTTTATCCTCTCAGATGTGGGTGATTCCTGCGACGCTTCCTGCCCTGCACAGCAAAACAGGGAAGGGAACGCTGCTTTTAATGACCATGCTATTCAAAGCGCTAATGAAGAGGAGAAAGTAACTTTTGAATTTGGGACAAGGAGGTGAGTAGCCACACCGTGTTGTACAGAATTACCACCTCAAGACACAGCAGACTTTGAACTTAGGAGTCAAAGAAAATGCAGAGTCAAAGCCGAGCAGCACAACAGAGGAGAGGGGGATAATACTGAATGTGTAAGATGTGTAAATGGTATAAATAAGGGGTTTATACAAATTGACTCACTCTTCTTAATCACACATAATCCTGCCAGTAGCCTTTTGCAAGCTGAATTAAAAACAAAAAACAGCAGCAAGCCTCATTATGTGTTTTCCTGAATTTTCTACCATCTGGTAAAAATGAGTTAATCAATAAAATGAAAGGAAATTCATAGCAAAATAGATTTACTATATTTTTTGCAGTAAAAACTGTTTGTTTCGGCACATTTTAGAATTCCTCATCTGTTAAGATTATTACTAAAAACAGATGATTACTTAGTTCTAGAATAAAAAATATGAGGAAAATAAGTCTTAAAGGCTGAAAGAATTAAATTTGTTCTAGACACTATTAAGCCAGGATTAGGGAAAAAAAAAAACAACATCTATTCCCACAGTAGTAAGGAAAGATTGATCTTAAAATTAAGACACTGAAAAAAAACCCAACCCTTCAGATTATATAAAGATAGAATTACAAAAATGTATTTATGGACATTTGAAAATAAGTGTCCAGGGCAAACACCAAAGACTATATTAGAGCTAAAATGCACTACTAACCTGCCAAAGAGAGTGTAATTCAATGGCAAATTGTGATGTTCCCTGCAGTCACAATGTCATCAGTATCCAACATTCTCCAGAAGCACCCATGCAAGTGTGAAACACCTAAAGTACCCCAAACGTGACACTGACAACTTAGGAAAACCAGCAGAAGAACAGGAGGAATTGCTGGTTGGCACAGAAATAAAGTGATTTTGCAAGTGTTCAGTGCCCCTTCCTGCTAAAATCCAAAGTCCTGCAGAAAAAGAATGAGCTGGCAAAGGTCAGAAGGCATTAAACCACTCACAGTTGTCAAAGCACAAACTTTCAGGTTGGGATATTAAAACACAGTCACAGCTCACAAAGAGCAGAACTTGAGAAAAATGAAATATAGTTTAAACACTCTCTTAAAAAGAATTCCACAAGCTGAATAACCCATTCCTAATGGATGTTCAAATGGTAAAAGAATGCCCTGAGAGCTATTAAGGGTAAACGCTCATCAGAATATAGAGATAGAAATTTCACCCACAATGGGACTTGTTTTAAAAAGGCATATAATACAATTCCCAGTTTCAAAAGTTTTCAGTTATCCAGCACCCACAAGAGGACTGAAAAAGTAACCCTGGAATAATCCAGCCAGCTGGACAAGAATGCCAGTCTCCAGAACTGGCAGATATGTACAGCAAATGCAGAGAAACAAGATTGGTGGGGAGAAAGGTGGGGGGACAGGCACCTGCAGAAAACATTAATAGAAGTTGGGACCAATTTGGTGTGAGGCAAAGGTGTCTTCCTATATCCAAACTACTCCTCTACTTTTTGTAGCGGGTTTTAATTCAGATGTGTTAAAATATCTGAAATATTTGTAATACAACACAGTGTAACAAAATTTGCCATAAATATTAAAACTAATAAATATGGCACTAATTTTTTTAATATATTTTATCTCCAAGTTATCCTTGAATTAAGATTTTGGAGTATCAAATAAAGCATAGATTCTGCCTCACATATTTGGGAACAACTTAACTGGACACAGTTGGGAAATGAACACCTAGAAAAATTTTGGAACAAAATTTAGTTTTCAAATACAGTTTCCAACTGGATCAAGTTACCACTTTCTTGTAACACCACTGTGACATGAAAAACAGGAGACCTTTTAGGTGAAAAAAGTACAAAAAATATACTCCTAAAGATAATTTTGTTTTCTTGTAAATTTGCATAATCTTTCCTCCAGTATTTGATTCTATGTTTAGCCATCAAGGCACCATTTCTCTACACAGTGAGGCAACACAAGACCTGAAAAGGACAAAACCCTACCTATTTAACACAGAATTACAGGTGCCTTCAATTCATTTTATTGTTACACCTATATACTTCTTTAAGATAAAAAGCTCTTCTCTAAAACATTACTTACAATTTTTTTTTTTCTTGGACTTTGCCCAACTGGCAGTGCTTGTTAATTCTGCAGTCCTAAAGCCAGGACAGCACGGTGTATTCAGGTGGAAAAGCCTATCACAAGTGTTCTTGTCTAATTGCTCCAATCCTGAGCCTGACAGTTCTCCCTCTGCAGGGGATGAGCTGCCTGAACAGGATGAAGAATGCCTGGTTTTGCTTTCTCAAGCAACTTCTGTGTTTTCTACTCTTTAGTTCTCTCCTCCCTTCCTTTACTGCACTAGGGAATCTGAAGACAAAAACACCTCTCAAGTGTAAGGAAAGTACCAGATCATTCATACACAATCATGCAGCTCATTCATTCCCATATTTCAACCAAACTAAGAATATACAAGTTGTATGTTATAAATAGGAAAATAAATATACTAAAAATAAATATACTAAAATAACATTAATGCAAAACTAAAATAAATTTTATCCACCAGAGGGTGATGTAGTAAGCAGTGATTGTTAACCAATGATGAAAAATCATGCCAAATCTCTCTTGCTAGCAAAACTTACACTACCATACAACCCAATGTCTGAACACAATTTTTTTAGGAAGAACTTCAGATTTCTAGAATACTGTAGTATCGTTCCAGTGATATATTGTAATTTTATTACAGTATTAATTATCAGGAATGCTAAAGGATTGTGGGTTCATTTTGAATTTTTTACAATATCTATAAAAAAGACGACATAATGTATACCTAAACGTATTCATGTTAACATCAAACTCAGTATAACCCTTAATAGTTTTCCCATAGGCAATACATACTCCATAGCCCAGAGAGCTGTGCTGACAAGAAGGTACATTTTCAGAATGATGTGGAAAGAATTTTGGTTTCCAAATAAAGGGTAATTGGGAATTTTGATTTCCCTCAAGATACGGCTTGGTTTCTGTCACACAGATAAGAAACTTAGTGATCACTGAACGCAAAACATTCTGGATATCCCAGCCTATGTATAATTCTTCAATGTACACATGTGCATAATTACATGTACACATCAACAGAACAGCTAGCTTTTACTACAGACATGCTGATTGCAAACACTGGTATTTCAAGTTTGGATTGAAACATTTTATTCATGCTTTAGTATATCAAGACCTAAATATAACCCACTACTTCACACCTCCACCACCTTCTAGAGTATCCAGAGGGAATATTACACCACAATATTCAGGCATTTCTTCACTGAATTAGTTAAGACCACAATGCTTTACCCTTAACCACGTACCTGGAGTTAGTGTCCATACAAGACAAAGTTCACACTAACAGGACTATTCTTTCAGGCCTTCTACCTACAAATTGCAAAACTGCAAAAGCTGTATGTCAGTTTACACAGTTTAAATCAAAATATGTAGGAAAGGTCTAATTTTCAAAGCACAACTCCCTGCCTCTTTCTGTGATTCTTCCATTTCATATGCAGGCTTTGCAGTGAGACTTGTACTGCACACAATTAATGCTGTAAGTCAATTAAAACTTGAGTGAGTTCAAAAAGCAGGCCTTGTTTTAGGGTGTGCTGCTCCTCTGAAGCTGCAACCCATCGTGTCACGCTTTTCCTTTGCTTTTCTGCTACAGAAGTGTCATATGATGAGACCCCACCCTCTCACTCAATTATAGATGAGACTGGAATACAGACCTTACAAGACCTTAGCGTTCTCTGAGTCTCTAACACTGAAATATCTACACTGATTTGCCTCAGGATATTCCTTTCGGCAAAACCATCATTTATTCCTTTTCCTTCAGGGTACAAAGAGTACTTCACATGAAATCTATTGCCTTCTTTTAACATGTGTTTTGTTAGCTTTTTGTATCATCTTCCAACACCAAGAATAAGAGCAATAACTATACTGTGGCAGATGCTTAAGGAAATTCAAAAAGTAAATATGATTTTCCCCATCCCACAGGCCAAATATGCTAAAATTACTAGATTCAAAAGACTTATTTGCTCCTGTCACAAGCAATCCAACTTGAACCAAAGTTATCCTTCATAAAGCACACCAAAGGCTCCTAAATCCTAGTTTCTTGACCAACTCAGCTGACAGATGTTCCAGCAATAAATTCAAGCAACAAATATTGTCTTGCAGCTGACAGCTTTAACAAGTGACTCGCTGGCACCAGGGAATACACAGTTCCATAGTCAGGAATGCCAGACACCTTCAACAGAGCAAATGACAAGCAGTCCAAATATGACCCTGCATGACATCAACCGAGCACAACCGCCAGACATGCAAAAACTCAGACGAAAATTGGATCAGTGACCAACAGGTTAAGTCACCATCACAACATGGCCCTTACCATGACAACAGTCTGAAATGCATCTTACGAATTCAGCAGCATAACAGAAAAGAGAGAGGTTAGGAAGTGCCACACAAGTTTATCTTTAAATTATATACAGATATTAAATAAATAAATATAATGCTTTGCAGCACAGCCAAAAGGGTTGTGTTTCTCAGAAACAGCCCAGAGGATGGAATTCCATATTGCAGGCTAATAGAATATGGCATTATCAACTGCCTGTTAGATGACTGGGGACAACTGTCAGAAAATACAAGATGAAAGAACCAAAAGGAAGGAAAATGTCTGAAATCTTACTAATAAAGACTAAAAACATAAAATGAGAAAGAAATGGCTCATTTTTTTTCAGTACTTCCTTCCTTTTCTCTCTTCCACTTTGGATGATGGAAAATTCTGAAAAGTCATTTCCGGCATTTTTTTCAGATTAAGTGTAAGACCACCAGGAAGGAAACCTTCAGAGAACCTAACAGAGAAATAAAAATATACTTGAAAAAAAACCACTCCATAAACTACTGGCTCCATTACAATCAGTGCAAAAGAAATTCACCAAGGATAATGTTTGAGGTATCGTCAGTGAAAACTGTGAGAAACTTTATTATTGATGAAAAGGTTTAATTAACATCTCCAGGAGACTTCATTTATGTTTTGTAAAACTTGCTTTCAAAACAAATTCCTGTATTATGAAACAGTTTACTATTAATGTGACTTACCCAACACCACCCATTCCTAACAAAATTCCAAATTGTTTATATACAATACAATTACCTCTCTCCTAATTTCCTTAAGTCGTTCTGACAGTATAAAGTACCTACTAGGATAGAATTGAATCTGGACTTCCCTAATTTAAGACAGGAAGGGGCAAAAAGCAGGAAGTGTGGCTCAGCAGTAGGTACTGAAGGAACACCTTCAAGCAGGGCTACAAGCATAAAGCAAGGGGAACTTAAAGGTAATTTTATCCCAACTAATATCCTGCTAGATCTATGTTTTTTGAAGTGGTCTTCTCTGAGACCCTGTCAGAATCCTAGCTTCTGTTAAAGGGTTCTCCCACACAGCAACACAACAATCACTGCTGAACAACAGAACAAAGTCCATCAGATTGGGGAACAGAGAATGCAGCATCCATCTGAAGTTGCCCGGGAAGTTTAACAAACAGGATGAAATTACTAAATTCAGCTGAAATATCAGCTTCAAAAATAAATAATAAACCTATAGCCTTTCAGAAAACTCCTCATGTGATACTTCTATTTTAAGATGATCACCACCATTACAGGACAAAAAAAATCCACAACAGAAACAGCAGCAGCTTTTGTAGTATTTTGGGATGAACCATCAAACATTAGCTAAGGATGTGACTATGTTCAAAGCTGATGACTTCACAGTTTCGAGTCATAGAGCCTCACACAGCTCCAAACACCTTTCACTGCAATGCTGTTTCTGCTATAGAGTTAATCCACCTTCTCAAAATATGACTGGCCTTGTTTATTCTTTTTTATGAAGAACACTCACTGACACTCATTCTAAGACTTCAAGATGCAAATTAAATTTCACGCTAGCACTTTGGCACTGAATAACTGAGAATTACCTACATCCTGCATTTAAAATAAAGTGGGTATTTTGCAGTGTTCAATAACTTTCAGTTTCCAACACGACGAATAAAGTACTTTTTGTTCTAATATGAAAATAGTATTCTTTCAGCTATTACACACAGTGCATCCTAAAGACTACAATTCATGGTCCTTATCTTTTTGAAATACTGGGGGCAACAGAACATAAAATCAAATTTTACTTTCCTCAGATCTCTGTATACCTCAAAAACGTGCGAAAGGGTATAACTTATTACTGTCCTTTCCACTTTACCACTAACATGTGATACAGTTTTCATACAGCTTAAACTATTAGTTTCTACTGATTAACATGTAGATGAATACTACTGTCTAAACCAGAATACCACCAAAAAGCTGCAGCCAAGACTAAACAAGTACTTGCACAGTTACAGGGTCATATTCCTATTATTCCTTTTTCTAGCTCAGTACTTACCAAGCTTTTTGAGGCGGAGGAAAAATAAAGGTTAAAAGTAACTACATGCCCTCATTCATCCTCGACCGCTTTTCGGTTATTACTCCCTCAAAATTTCCTTGGTTATCTGTAGTGTCATGACCCCCTCGTTACCAAATTCTACTCCCCACCAGAGCCAGGAGCCTTTCCTCCTCATCATTAACAACAACAAAAGGCAACACACACCCTTCTGGCACAGCTTATTCACTGTTTCTCACTAACTACACACCATCCCTCCCCTCAGCAGGACAGTCCTGCTGTTTTGGCCTCTTCCCATTTCACAGACATTAATACTTTCAGTATAATAAAAAACCATCCACTGATTTCATTCTACTTTCCTATTCAGATAATGAATGTTTGATCTGTTCTGTGTGGTTAAAAGCTTAAGCACTTCGTCACCTTAAATAAACAAAGAAGAAATATTTTGCACTTACCTAAATTGCCATCAATGTACATGAGTTTATATGAAGAAAACAGTGGAAACATGCAAAATAAAGTTAAAATCAACACATATGCATGCAGCTCAAGAGAGAAATATTAAAAAAAAAAACCTGAAGAAAGCAGGAAACAACAGTACAGTGAAAAACAAAAAATAAGGTGAATGGATGTGATGAACCCACTGGCTTTACAGAATCATTCTAAAATACCTTAAGAAACTTGCACTTGTCGTAAATATTATATTAAAATTTGATGTTAAAAGTTATTTTTTTCTTTAAGAGACTCATTTAGTAAAAATACAGCCAATTTTAATTTATTTTTTTTTTTAAGATTATTAATATGAAAACATACCTCAGGTAGCCAAACCACAAGCAGAACTTTGCCATTCCTCAGGTTCCTAGCTTTGAGTTGTGTAACCATGTACTTCATTAATATTCACAATAAGCTTCAAAATCCCTGCTGTTTCACACATTTACACAATAAGATGGGCTGAAAAGTATTTATACCCCAAAAAAAACCTCCTCTGACCACATCTCATGTTCAGGAACAACAGGAGGTCTCCTTTCCAACCAGTAATCAAGTGCATACTTCAACACATTAAGGAAGACAATACCGATTTATGAACTCACACTAAATCCATACTAATAATGTATAGCTCAGCCTAATCAAAGTTTTATTAGGAATACAGTTTAATTAGTAATAAGAAGGGAAACAGCAATATTTGTTAGTATATCTTTTGTTGATCTATTTAGATACTTGTCATGAATCAAAGTGAAAATTAAGAGCGCGTGAAATAACAGAGTAGCTACTCTCCGTTCTGAATTCATGAATACACATTCCCTTCTCTACTGATTATTTTATCAGCTCTATTCTGTTAATTGCAGCATCTGAGTTAATCATATTGCTACAGATAGACAAAAGTTATTCTGAGAAACTATTTCAAGAAAATTTTGTATTCAAAACTATAAGCCTCAGAGGAACTGCTCACTATCCTTTTTATCCTCTCTTCATCTCGTTAATCAGAAGTAAATTCCTGCAGTATCAGGACAGGAACGAAACTTCAAAAGATTGAAATTTGTAACGTGTTTTCAAAGAACACAAAGTGAATTAAAATTACCTGGTTTTCTGTAAGGGAAAAAAAGGATCATGCTCACCCATTTATTTCCAACAACATATAACCATGTCTTCTGAAAAAGAGCCACTGTTCATTGCACACAGTGTCCATTTTGTATTAATTATGTAGCATTAAATGATGACATTTTTAAGTAGTTAAATGGGGCTTTATTTTGTGCAACAGGGCTTAAGGTGCATTTGAAAAAAGTCACAGTGACTCAGTTTTTGCAATGTCATAAAAGCAGCATATCAACTGATAAACATTAAATTGTATTAGAAGCAGCTAATCCAAAGCAAAAAATTATTTCTCCCTCTTCTTTTGACAGACAGGCAACAATCCTGGAAATGAATATTGCTGAATAATGTCTTGTGTCTTTCCCAGCACTTCCCACCTCATGGCCTTCTGCTCTCCACCAAAACCTTCTACACTAAGTCTTCTGTACATCACACACTCTTAGAATCTTCTATTCAAGACAGATTAGAGGGAATAACTACCTACCTGAGGGGTGAAAAAAAGCAGAATCTCTGTTTGAGACATTGCAAATGGACTATTCCAAGATGAAGAACCACTTTAAATAGTTAAAAACATGTAGAGTACATCCTGCCCCTATAGATATCAACCTATATATAAAGTAATTCCAGTTACGCTGTGAGAAAACATCACAAAGAATGTGAAGAACAGAAAGACAAGACAACTAAACGTGGGCTGTGATATCAAACAACAGGTGCTGAAAGCATACACTTTCAGAAATAACATAACTTTCAAAAGAAAATCAGGAAATGTCCAAGTTACTGTCCATAAAATTCCTCATAGGTCTCTTGCGCTTCCAAAAGTTTTAATTTTATCAATTCTCCTGTCAAAAGATTCTACTATTTCATCTATTTGGCAAATTTATTTTCATTATTCTATTTTCCAGGATGTTTTTAAGCCTTCTCAAGCTTGACATTATCCGGATGCGTAACATATCCATCCTTCAGGACTCTGATGAAAGCCTCAAGCACATGACAGATCCCTACCAGAGATCCTACCGGAATCTTTCCAATTTCACCATGAATCACTGATAATTACATGTTGACGTAGGCTTCCAATCAGATAGTTCTCCATATAGCAGCAATTTCCTCTCATATGCTTCCTTTTGAGATATGAGAGAAATCTTGTGAGACAACTGTTTTCCCAACATCGATATATTGCTGCTTTTCCTTTATGCATAAGGTGGGTTTTCCTGTCAGCCAAGAAAAATCAGACTTCTTTGACATTATTTTTGACAAATCTATATTGGGTGCTAATTGGATTCAGATTCCAATTTTTTTTATTTTTCCCCCTATATTTAGAAATAGCTAATGACTGCAAAAAAGAGCATTTACAAATAATTTTCTTTTGTTCTTGCAGTATTTTTGCAGAAACCACAATAAAAATATCAAACATATTTCACTCGCTCTCTCGTGTCACCTTTTTTTTTTTTCTGGTAAGCAGATAGATTTGCCCTTCTCCAGTCTCCTGGGAGTTCCCAAAGTTTGCTAGGAGACTCAGGAATCCAGTCAGGATCACTTTCATCATGGACAGCCAATGTGAAAAGAGTTTTTAGTGTTTCAGTATGAAACAACTCTGTTTTCAAGAAAGTTTTATAAGCCAGTAAACCTCAGACACACAAGGATAGACTGACCACTTTTAGTATAGATGTGATAGAGCACATCACTTTTTTTGGTTCTTTAAAATTACAGCTTTTTGATAATTCCAATTTAAATTAGTTGTTTGAAGGAATCAATAGCCCTCTGGATAAGTAAGAGTGACAAACAAGCTGACACAGCCAGCTTGGGCTTCCAAAGCCATTCCTTCAGAAAGGCTCCTCTCCAAATGCTTACAAGAAAAGTAAGCAGCAATTAGATAAGAGGATGGGTGCTTTTATACACAAATACTTGATTACAAGAGAGGAAATAGCAGAAACACATGGTTGACTCCTAAAACCAACAGAAAGTCCCTGTGGAGTTTTGCTGGAACCTGTGGCTGAGCTTTGTGCTGACTGACACTTCCTGAGTAACCCAGAGAACAGGGTGATCATTAAGATGACTAATTTTCCTCATGGTATTTGGTAATTCAGGGCAGTAGAGACAAAAGCCAAATGCAAAGAAGAATTTTATAAGACTAAGCAAATTCTCAAAGGCTGGCAGATGAAATTCAGGGAGATAAAAGTGGTACACAAGTGAAAACGATCCCACCTTTAAGCATAGCAAGCTGGGATCTAAACTGGTTAGAATCAGTGGGGAGACTTTCTTCAGCTATGATAAATATTTCCATTAAGATACTAACTTAGTACTCAGTAGCAGCAAAAATAGAGGCATCCAACACTGGAAAGAACAAACGAATTGTTGGGAATTCCTGTGAGAGACTTACAGAATAAAAGGGCAAACACTACAACATCAACACAACTCATTTTACACCTTTTCAAAAACATAAGCTGTTTTGGTCTCCTCACCTCAAAGAAAAAACAACCCCAAACATGTAATAGGTCTGAAAAACATCATGTCACTCTTTCACAAGGAATTATCACACAGGGTAAGATTCTTCTGTCTGGAAAAGAGCTGAGGGAGGGATGTGATGATGGGACTGTAGAGTCCTAAGTGGCACCGAGACTGGCACCAGACATCAATTATGTATTGCTTCTCTCAGTACAAGAAACAGGAAATCCTAGCAAAAGCAGCCAAAGTCCAGTGCAAAACCAAATGAAAAGCAGTGGTTCTTCACAGGTGTCAGGCTGTAAGAGCCTGTGGACACTGGCATTTTAAACAGGTCCAAAAGTAACTGGCTGAATCTGAAGTCCACTGAGTTACTAAGCACAAAAACAGCAGGTGGATCCTAAGGAGTACTCCGTGGGGATATCACTGTATACTTGGCCTGTCTGTGAATGTTTGGACACTGTTAGCAATGGAATACTGAGCTACTCAATCTTCGTGTTATTGTATTATAGAGTAAGGATTCATGTTAAACATACACAAAAGGCAAAATACATTCTTTTTATCAGGTTTGCTGTTATAAGAAAATAAGACCATTTGTCAAAAAAATGAACTCAAAACTCAGTTACTAGTTTACTTTCCCCTCAAGATAAGCAAAACTAGCTTATAAGGGAAAAAAACAAACCATAACCTCATTGGTATGTGACAGTCTCTAAATGCCAGATTCAGTCCAAATGTCAGTATAAGACATTAATGTGACAGAAGAAATAGGTGAGCACATTAGAATATTCCTCCTACTAAGGTGATGCTAAACACACCATTAAAATACCTAACCAACAAATGTTTGGAAAAAAGAACCTCCACCATGCATCTTTTTGATAATATTGGTTCTAGCAGCATCCTGGTACCCCTGCTATAAGTAAATAATCAGCAACTACTACTGTCAGTCTGGATACAAAAGTCATACGAGGAAGTAATTTATTAATTCATTGTACTGAATTTTCAACCCAGTCAGTTTCCCACTGAAGTAACTGGAAACAGACTTCCTAGCTCTGTAGATATTTAGGTTCATGACATGCCTAAAAGGTGGAAAGTTTGCTGAGAAGCACTAATTGATCACAAACTTGGAAGAAAATTAAAAATCTCAGTTGTTGCTGCCTGCCAGCAAAGAAGTTTAGATTTGGAATCTGCAAGTGAGAGAAACACAGGACTGTGTTTTTGTCTGGGGAAAGTTAACAGATGGTCTAAAAAGGAGCAGCTTTAAAATAAGACGAGAAGCCAAAAAGTGTGTGGAGAAAGGAAGGAGAATTTTTATCTATTCTCTGCTGCTGCTTCATATAGCTTTTTATATATAGCTATATATATTTTATATAGCAAAGTCTCAAAGTTCGACTTTACAGATTAAAATATTTGAATCTTTTTAAAACTTCAGAAAAATAGTGTTACATTGTGAATAGAAGTATTTGAAATACATATTTACAAGACACTTCTTTTCTACAACACAGGTCTACGAAATGTTACTGAAAACTTTCACTTCATTCTGTAATGCAGAAGTACAGAAAGTTGAACATGAGGATTTATCTTCTTTTAACTTTAAAACTGTTAAATCCCTGTACAGCTTAAACAAAATATGCCTCTGGGTGTTTATTTATACTTTTTCAAAGGTGGCTCATTTACCTCTTCAGAAAATGTTGCCACATATATTTAGAGAGTTGTTGCAAAAAAAAGCCCTAGGGAAAGTTTCAAAAATAAGAGAAAGGGTAACAACAAGCAATTACTTTCTCCATCTATAATGGGAAGGGATGCTGCATGAAGGAAATAATAACCTGCATTTGGATTCTTATTAATGTACTTTCCTACAGTTTAGCAGCCAGAAGCAGATATATCAAGACAGACAATTCTTGTGGCAAAGTCAAACTTGAGCCAGCATTGGATACAGTATTAAAAGCAAAACATCATGTGCTTGTTTGTAAAACAACACACAGAAACTTTCATAATTACTTACCTGATTTTCCTCATGGGAAACTCTCATTTGTTCTTTAAGAACTGACATTCTGGCTGCTTCTTCTTTCCTCAATACTCTCTCTTTCTTTAGCTCAGGGCTCCAGAAAGTTTTGATGCTGTTCATAGAGGACCCCAGCTTGCTGTCCTTAATGTCCAGCTCTTTTCTAAGAAGGTCGTTCTCCCTCTGTAGATCCTTAAGCTGAGCCTGCAGGTCTAACATGGTGCTGTCTCTAACCTGTCTGAGCATGGAAGGAACCTGGTGATGGTGGTGGTGTGAGGATGTGGTCAGCCCTCCGTGCTGGTCAGTGTAAGAAAGGACATCAGTGTGCGACAGTCCAGCAGAGGCAATGTTGGGGCTGCTCCCCATGGCTGTGACTCGGCCACCATACACAGCTCGATTTGTAGCCCTTCCAAGAGTCATGGTGCCCTTTGGGAAAGTAGTAGAAGCTACACCCTCGTGGTCACTCAGGTACATTGGTCCAGATGTTGCATAGGCTGCGTTAAGGGACTGGATGTTCTCCATGGATAACGTCTTGCCCGTCCCTCCTCCCCCGCTGCTGGTTCGCCTGTGACCCAGGCGAGGGGACCTTGGCAGGCGGGGAGACCTGGAGGGGCTTCCTTCCAAGTTGCTGATTGTTCTTGCACTTCCGTACATTTTTCTTCTACTTTGAGGTACTATTTAGTAAGAAACTAGTAACACTAAAGTTGAATGTTAAATTTATAATTCCGGCTAGAAATATTGGCAGTTTCACTGCATTCTTCCAGTAGGCAAAATCTGGTTTTCCTCCAAAGACAGACCTGAGGGGAAAAAAATATTATAAAATTAAATTTTCATCTTGGAAAATAAACTTACAAGTAATCACCATATATTAGAAAAAACAACTTCCCAGAGCAATAACTTCAAAAATAAAATCTACTACACATTTTATATTTAGGATGATGAGTTAAAAATGCATTTTCAAACTAATTTCAATCATAATAAAACTCCTAATTTCTTCCTTGCTAGAAAACTTTGCGTTAAATCTTGTTAAACTAAGTTGCAATGAACAACAGAGGCCCAAAAACATACCTTAGCTGGTATATTAATGGACTTAAATGACTGATAATGTGAAAATTATATAAAGATATATATAAAAGTATTTATTGTTGACTTTAAGAGCTACCCTCTTAAAGCCTCCAGAATTCATCCCCAAGGCACACAGATATAAAGGAACCAGATCTTGTCAATTTACATTTTCAAGTTTTGGCATTTTAACATCGCTGTCCAAACCTGTCCCTCTTTTCAGCTGTCATGCAGCGTTCAAGATATGACCCACAGCTTGTTCCACCAAGAACTTGTGCAGATTTTCTGCCATCTCAACTTCACCACATTGACCAACTAAACAAAAAATTTCTCATCATGGTAATTGGGGCAATGCAACTTCTTATCCAGCATCTCAAGTGCCAGCCATTCTCTGGCCAAATAACTCATCAAGCCCTCTGAGAAATCCATCCTTGCATCTCTCTAGTTGCCTGAAATAGTTCCATAGCTCCTTCAAAGACAAATCTCCCACGAGACCACAGCTGAAGATCATTTTCCTTCCACTGGCTGCTGGCATACCTGAGCAAAAGCAACAACTAATCTTTTAAATTGACAGAATTCAACCCCACCCTCCCGCTCACTCAATTAAAAAAAAAATACAAACAAAACAAACAAAAGCCCTACAAAAAACACAACACCCTGGCCTAGTGAAAAAACAATACTGCTAGCAGAAACTGCCAGTGTCAATTTAAACCGCACACAATAAAATACTTTCAGATGCAGCAGATATGATACACAGCCAGGTGGTGGGGTTTGGTATCAATTTGTTGATCCTCAGAACTAAAGAATATTGTATCTTATATCATATCCATACTGTTTTTCCTTTTAATTGCCACAGTCTGATAAATAAGTAATTTATGTTTCTTGCTTAGAATTACTTAATAACCTACTTAGTCTTCTGTTTATGTCTCTGATATGTATTTTTAGGTACTTGTTTTGCCTTTTAGAGCTCATTCGTTGTGGTCTTTCTTTTCTCAACTTGTGTGAAGTTGTTCTTATCTCAAATCAGGGAACACTTTTATCTTGCTTAGCACTCCAGTGCTTACCATTGAGCTCTACTGAAAAAAGGGATCCTCATTCCTTATCCAAAGGCAGGCTAACTTCTCACTGAACTTCTTTAATAATGCTCAAATGCTGATTGAACATTATAACTTCCATAAGCTTATAAAAATTCTGAAAGCAACAGGAAAAGAGAAGCAAAACACCACCAATCAAAGAAGCATTATTACCTCCGCAGCATTTTCAATTTTTTCTTTTATTTTCCCCCTAAAAATATTCTAATCAAAACAGAGACCTCTCTGTAGTAAATGCAAACACACTGATGATATACTCAATTGTCTTACTTTAATGGGCTACTAAGGACAGCTCACAGACCAAAAGCTGAAAACCCTGACTTAAAAAATTCATAGGGTTTCTCCATTTTCATTTGCAGTTTGTTACCTTCTACAACCTGAATTATACAGACTGGCTTTTCCTGCAAACACCTCAGAAAAAGGCAAGCACATGAAAATACGCTTTTTCAACGTGTGTACTTCTTAAGGATAAAACTGGAGCCTTCCTTTATGGCTGTGAAATGTCTCAGACAGTAAAAGCCAGACACCATTGCTTTATGAAGGAGGGGAGAAAAGCACCTACATCATTTTCTGCTCTTTACTGCTTCTACATGGAGCCTTCCTAGCTTCAGGAAGATTTACTGCGTGTCTCAACAAATCAGGAGCTGGAGACACGAAGAAGCAATATCAGCCTCAGGACCTCAACAACTGCCACACAGGTCATCATCTACTGCCTGGAGAAAAACAGAGGAGAGATCCCATCTTCCCACAGAACCAGCTGACAGAGCCATTCTAGTTGAACTTAGAGTGGACAGGTGAGATATATATGACTATTTTGAAAGATAAATTTATTTTATATTGTTATTTTAATTGGACAGGGGGGAAAGAATATTAATACTCTCAAGTAATAACTTTTTAACCCAACCTGTAAGTGTTGCAATAGCCAGGACAAAGGAGCTCACAAAGGTCATATCCCCCTAAAACCTTCTCTGAGAAAAAAAGTCACCCAGATTCATTCAATCTGGTAGGGACAGACTGCAGACCCAGACATTTTCCTACAATAGTTGAGTTTTAAAATCCAAATCAGCTTAGTACTAGGAAAAAAACCCCAGATGATCACCTGCTTGGCTCAATATTTTCGTATTTAAAAGAAATGCCTTTTAATGCACATAATGTAAAAGTACCCATTATAATCATGAGTTTAATATTCTGCATTGCAAACAAAGCTGTATTTTATACAGATCCTTTTAAGATCCAGAAAATTAAGCAGGCATTCTCATCTGGGGGCAGGAGGGCAGGCACTGGACACTTTTCCTCATGCTCTCATCAGCCTTGAAAACCCCAGCAAACCCGATACAGTCTGTTTCATGCCAAAGTCCCTCCTGATGCCTGTTCCAACCTTCAGCTTGCCTTATTTTCCTCGTACCTGCCCCATCTGATCACCTGCACTCTGCAGGCAGAAACATCATGGGTCCGCATTACCCACCACCACTGAAGTCTGACAATGCATTTTACGTGTCTTTTAGCTTTATATTTTTATAGAAACTTGGGAGCATAGGATTCTAATATGATGCTAATAGAAGATTCTCACTCAATTTAGTTTCCAAATCCTTATTTCTACATTTTACATCATTACAGTGTTTCCTTGAAATACTGTGTACGCAATACCCCTTAAGTTCTGATTTTCACTGGTTACACACTCTTTACATGCTGAGGGATGATTTATGCTTTTAGTGTCCCCTCCTGTGGCCTGAATCACCTAGTCAGCAGGAAGTTTGGGTATTAGCCAAATACTTAATAGCTTTGCACAACTACTTGCCAATACTAACATTGAGCCAAGAGCTCAAACATTCATAAAAGTACCGAAGGCTTTAAGGAAACCCCTTCCTTAGAGTTAACCTTCCCAAGCAATAAATGGTGACAGTTAAGTGCAGAAATTATCAATCTAAATCCAAACTGTCTAAAACTGTTTAGTACCATACAGCTCCCCACATATAAACCAAAAGAAGCAAAATGGAAAAAAAGAAGTGATGTAGAACATAATGCTCCTATTTTCTTCACCAGGACTGCATTTTGAGGCACCACAAAAGGAAGGAGATTCACAGAAAAAGACAAACACGTGTCCTGGCAAACAATAATGATTTCTTTATTTTGATAACATCTTTTAAATACTCTAACAACAAAAATATCTCTGTACACAACAGCAGGAATATGTGCATATTAAAAGTAGTGACCAAGAGCCAGAAATATTTCTAGCACTTTCTTTTGGTTTACCTAGGTTTTCTACTACTTTCATAGTGGCACAATACATCCTCACAGCAGACAATATTCTTTTCTTCGCATGTTTTTTATTATCTATGCTGATGTAAAAAAAAAAAAAAAAGACGCAGCAAGCTGATACAAACTAGATACAGAGAACCCAAATCTGTTGTAGAGCATCCTTCCTTTCTTCATTAATCTGAGCAGCCTGGCATGTCTTCTTTTAATAAAGAAAAATAGAATAACAAACATGATGCTCTTCACACAGGATTAGTACAAGACCAGCATTGTTTTTATTAAAAGGACAAAGTACTCCCTTTTCCTACTTACCAGGCTGACCAAATTACTACTTCTCCCCCACCTTTTTTTAATCCTAAAAATAAAAATAATCCATTTCTTCCTGCTACTCTACTATTCCTCACAAGTTTGAAAAACAAAGCGTACATGACTTCAAAAGCAACGTTTTCATGTAGGTTCCTTACAGTGTCCTGAAACTGTGTTTCTTATGCAAATTTAAGTTTTACTACAGTCAGCACAATACATTTGGTTTCACTAGTTAACAGACATTAGTTTATCCCCTCTCCTGTAGCTTGTCATAAAATTTGCACATACATAGTTGTAAATAAAGTTAGTTCCAAAGTCTGCTTTCATCTTGCAAGCTGGTCATGCCCCTGAACTCCCACCAGTGCTAAAGGGAAGAACCAGCATTTATCTCTTCATGGGAACAGCTCACCAGGCCTGCCTGCCTTTCATTTCTCTTTCACACAGAAGAAAATATGAAGGCAAAAGTAGGAGTGGCTGCTCAATGTGCATCTAATGACATAAATGGAAAATAAAGTTGTCAGGCATTCTAATGCTGTCAGGTGCAGTGACAGCAATTAGTACTTGTCATGCAATCAGAAAACTCCACCAATTGAAATATTTGCTCAAAATGCCGTATTAAAAATCTTGAAAAGCAAGCAGTTCTGACAAAAAAAAGACGACAGTCAGTTATATTACTCTCAAATGTACTTAAGTGAAGAGCCAACAATCCCTTTTTAACTCTTTTATCCAAGTTTCATGGGTTTAAAACAAGGCTAGTGTTCAAGAGAGGTACATTTCTTTCAATGCATTAAAACAAGGCTAGTGTTCAAGAGAGGTACATTTCTTTCAATGCATTTTACTCTTTATTACAATGTTCAAGACGTACTTGTTTTAAAACATTATAATAGTTAGAAATAGGTTTTAAATAATATTTAAACTCCACCAACTGACACCTCCATTATTTTCTTCTAAGTTAGGTCTCTTTGTTGCTCAAACTCCAATTCTTAATGCTGTATCTCTAACACTTCCATTAAAATAATTCTTTCCTGCAGTCCTGAACGTGACAAGTCTTCCTGGGGTTTCTAAGATGCTTAACGGAGGTGAGAAACTTCAAATTTGTTTCATTTTATTTTTCTGATGTTGTGTAAAATAAAGACCCGAAAATTGAACATTAAAAAAAAAAAGGCTTCTATAGCCAAGCAATGGCAGAATTATCACATCTAATTTTAATTGTTATGCCAGAGAACACACTGTATCTTTATAAAAAGCCATGGGGCAGCCTGTCTGCCGAATCTGGGCAAACACAACCACGTACAGTCTGTACAAGTCACCTCCCAGTGCTGAGCATTTCTCACTCCCTGGTCCCTTCTGATTTAACAGCCACTCCACAGAAGCAGGGATGTTTAGCGTTACCCTTTGTTTAAAGTATGAAGCACAAGCACCAACAGTGGTGTCAGGGTTTCAGAGGTGCAGGGTAAAACACCACCTCAGCTTTAACTGCCTGAAGTTCCCAGTCCCACACTCACTGTGTCATTGTTTTGCTGCCCATCTGCTCTCTGCAACTCTTAACATGGGGATCCTATTTTTTATTGGTGGGTGGGAGGATGGATGGTGTGAATCACAAGCAACAAGGGACAGAAACACATAAATTCCAACACACCGCTTGTATCTCTTCAGTTTTTTTAGCTCTCAACTTCCCTGCACCATAATGACCCTTTCAGGATACACAGATATTTCTAAAGACCTGGCAAGCTTTTGGTTTTCCGGAGAAATGCTTCCTAACATTTCAGTCTTTGCAGGTATGCAGGTGTCTCATGTGCTAAACCCTGCATCCTAGTCTGTATTCATCATGCCTTCCATCCTGCAATCGTTAATCACTTGCCTTTTATTACCTTCTCAATAAGAATTCTCATTTATCAATGCAAGCCTGCACTTACAAACTCCAGTATTTTGTAGAGGATTATTCTAAGGCACATGGGTAAACCAGGCAAACAGTACTTTTCATTTAATGACTATTAAAGAACAACAACAATCATATGTCTTGAAGTTTTACTAAAATAGTCTCCTTTGGGGAAAAATATTAAAATGTAGTTGTACACAACATTCTTCAGGATTACTTGAAAGTTATGCCTAACTATTAGCACAGTTATGCTCTGCTTTTGTCAACATTTACCTAACTTGAATGACTAAATGTAGTTTACAGAAACACAGTTATAGACTGAATTACCTTTGAGAAAGCAGAGCTTAAAAATAAGTATGAGTTACAAAAACCTGAAAGTTTTCCAGGAAAAAACTGAAAGATCAGACTCGTTCTATCATTCATCTGTATTGCCAGCATTTATACCCATTTTTTGAAACACAAGGCTGTTCAGGTGGTAACATATATAAATGCATATTAAAGATTATATTCATTTTAGTAAAATAACCTAAGAACTGAAAATAATGTAAAAGGAAATTGACTGAGTTCGTAGTTAGACCCGTAAATTTGTCTATTTTCACATTAAGTATGCTTAGGAATATTCTGTCATTTACATTAATCTCACACTTTTAATTTTAAGATGTATTTATAACTCTTAATGTTTGAGAAACCAACAGAGACTCCCACACAATAGAGTATTTTCAATTCAATTCACTAATGCTACTCTCAGGAATGTTATTAAACACAGGCTTACACAGTTGCAAGATAAAGTTATATTTTTCTTTTTTGCTACAAAGCTTCCATTGTCATAAAAAAAGGGAACAAAACAGTCATGGGATCAGCTTTTAAGACTACCTGCATAGCCTCCAGCAGTTTCTCAGAATACTTAAATATTGGGATATTTAGCAAGCCTAAATATCCACTCTGCATCTTACATTTATTCGATTCAAGAATAGCAATATGCCTACTCAGCCTGCAAAACAAGAAGCATATCTGTGCATTCAGCATGCTTGGGAGCCATCACAACCCAAAAACCTGTAGAACATCTCTCCTCTGTTCTCTTTGCTCAGATACAAGAGTATGCACATGTTTCAGTACCATGCCAAAGAAAAACTGGCTGTGCTTCAGCCACTTCAGATCAAAGTTGCCAAAGGAACTTACAGGCTCTGCAAGTGATGCAAGTGATTTAGCAGATTAGTTTTCAATTCATCACAGAATCAGCATCCTGGAACTGTTAGAAGACATTGCACTTCAGGAATTGCCTTTTTATTTATTTATTTACCAAAAGAGTTGAAGAGCTCCCCAAGCACTTGGTGGCTGGCTCTTAGTTTCACAGCACAGCCCAGTCTGCCCCCTTTGGGCTCACACTCAGCTAAGCACAACCACACCAGTTCACAAGTGCAATTTTTAAGTCCTCACAGGCATCCGACTTAACATTTGATGCTGATGACAGACATTATTGTAACTGTTTCCTTAAGGAAAAACAAATGGTTTGAGCAGATTTCAAATGAGGTCTATAAATGAAACCCAAGGCACATCATGACTGCCAATACTCTGCCATCAAAAATAAACTTGCTTTACACAGCAAACTGTCTTCCAGAGAAGCCCCTGAGAGCACCCGTTTCTTCCACTATTATTGGACATAGGTCAACAAAAAAGAACTGTGCTTTATTTACCAGGTCATATTTGTCCACTTATCTGAATTACTCAAAGAACATAAGTGGTAAGAATTGTATTTCAGCAATATATTTTGAGGAAAAGAACGCGCTACAGAAAACTCTTTAAAGTCAAAATCCTCACCATCACAGAATTCACAGGCCTGCACTGTTTTATAAAGTAATTAAATAATTCAGACACTGCATGTGCCAAGAGATCATTAAATATATACCTTAGCAGATTACCAGTAAATTAATTTTACTGACCGTTAAAAGTGTTTAGATAACACTGAAAACTGAAGGAGCATCAACAAAATTTCCAACAGGACCCAACTCATATTTGACAAAGAAAAATGAGTTCCTGAGAATTCAGGTTCTATGGCCTCCAAGTCTTGCAATGAAAGAATCCAAACACATACCAAATAGCATAACCACAAGTACAGACATATTAAACCTACAAAAGGAATTGGAATGAAATGACCAAGATGTGTTCTGTAAACCTCTCAGTGTATGGAGAAGGTTATGTCCCATTAGTCAGCATTCTAAGTGATCTGAACTATTCACTTGCAGGGAAACTGTCCACACATTACCAATGCTCTGTGCAAAACACACTTTTGGACTAAATTCAGAAGTGGCAGAGACTTTTGTTACATTTCTTTCACTTCCTTCAAAATAAATTGCACATTATATCCAACTGAGCAATCGTTATAGACAGTGCTTTCTCCAGTGACTTCCCGCCCCAGCTCCACAGTACTCCCAGAAACTACAGCACATCATTTTCACACATACCTACACAACAGATATTGATATATATGATTCTCATCAATCCTGTTACTCCATTCAACGTCCCATGACATTTCTCACACAATGAGATAGATTTTAGAGTTAAATCACTTTGAAAATCTCTGAATTTTCAATTTTTGTAGAATTTAGCTGCTAGATTCTACATCTGCACTGTGACTTCAGAGGAATAGGATAACAAGCAGGACAAACACTGGGAAGCATTTAAAAAAAAAAGTATTTGCTGAAAGTGGGGTATTTTAATTAAATAAAAAGTCCATTGGTCATTAAGGAAGCCACATGGTAACTAGTCTAAAACATTTCCAGTGAATACCAGTCCGCAAGACTGTCTTAGAATGAGTTTTTAGGATAATCTAGAAAGCAAGTATCCCCTTTCAAAAACCTGATCTTGAAACTTCACAAAAAAGCTCCGGCTTTGCTAAACATCCAAAATGTCAAAGATTCCCACACATCCAATCACAACATGAAAGTCTGACATACACCTCAAATTCTTAGACACATTCCTTCTGCTTTCTTAAAAGCACAGAAATTCAACTCTACACATCTCCCTCATTATTCTCGTTTTAAAGTAAAGGGATTAGAGTGACACACGACTCTGCCAACATGTAACCTGTCCATTGCAAAGTTCACATTTCTAGTATCATGAAGGAATTCCAGGTTTCTGTGAACAGAAATGGGGTAACAGTAACAGAGCCTTATCCAGAAGCGCTAAAACATCTTTCCTCCTCCTCTCTCCTTTGGCAGAGCTCAGCACCTGACAGACTGTCTCTGAAAGGAGATGTGGCTGCTGTTCCTAATTGTTGCCATTATTCCAAAACAAAACCTGGCTACTTAAGCTATTCCAAAGCTGACAATCCAAAAGCCACTATCACTAAATAAATCATAAAACTCCCTGAGAGCAACAGCCGAGAAAGAAACAACAAAATTTAAATTCCACAATGCTAATTCATCAGACATCTACATTTTCTTATACAAACATTGGATATCCATGCTTATAAGTTTCCTTGCACCTCCACAAGTAGTCAACTGCTGTTTTCCAAGGAAACAGGTTGGCTTTTTTTTTACATCTCGCATACAAGCAGTAACAAACCAACATAAATCCATCTCACTCAATTTCAAAAAGATTGTAAAAGATTGTTTTTTATAAAATACTTTACATCTTTAATAAGTGACTAATTAAAAACAAAATGCTCCAGAAAAAGATTCAACTGATGTTTCTACTGATATGCACTTGTATTTTCTTAATGTGAAAGTATCACTCAGAAGAAGCGGCACTACACAGTTCATTTTCAGAATTTAGTTTCTGAGCTCTCCCTTGACCAACTATGACCCTCAATAAGAAATTACAAAGTCATCTTACTTTCAAATAGCTCTTCTCCTTTTGCCAGGACTTAGCACAAAATATAAGCTAGTGTTAGTGTTGCAAAGTATAAATAAATTGAGGCAAGCTCATCATTGCTAAGTACATATGAGATCATTCAAAAATCTAAGACTTAAATCACAAAAATATTTTATCACAATCCTAAATCAAACAAATACAATATCACAGATAAGAGGGGTCACATTACAAAAATTTTATTAAAAAAAAAAAATCAGTATCACAGTAATATTTCCTAGGTGGATCTACCAATATTCTCCGTACATATATATATATATACCCCAGCATTAAAAACTAAATTAAACAGATGATAACAAATGTATAATAGTGGATAAAAATATAATAAACACTCTAAGAGATACAGGTGGGAGAACATATGTTGTCATTGGAAGTGATACACAGGCTGGTTGCCTCACCCTCTTTGAGGGGTGAGCAACCCACTCTTTTTTCTTAGTCATCCTTCAAAGGTCAGTAAGAATCATCTTTCTAAAGCAAAAGAAAAAATATCACCTTGAGCATGCTTATACAAAAACACACATGCTAAATAGATAATTCTCTAAGTACCACATATATCTGACATTCTAAAATGGTTGACTGTGTTCTTTTGGTATTTGGCTGCTAAGAATAAGGCCCACACCTTTCTACAGCCTTCAGAGCAGGCAAGGAACAGCAGGAGGGGCCAGCATGGACAATGGATCTCACACTACCATCACCAGAGTTTGACTACCAGTAGATTAGAGGAGTTGAAGAACCACCCACAGGGCAAGAGGTGGCAAGATGGATCTCCTCCAAACGCTGCCAAACCACAAGAGAGAGGCTAATGAGTATAATAAGTTCAAGCATGTAGTTTCAACCTGAGCTGGAAAATCATAAACCCCAGGGACTGCCCTTATCTCAGTAAGCCTTTGGAAAAAGAAATTACATTCCCCTCACTCACTGGACAGAAAGCCTCTCCTTCCTCCCAGATTCCTCTAGGAAAAGTGAAAGTGCTAACTCACCTTGATGCCTTTGAAAGCCATTTTACACAGAGCTTTCAAACAAAAATAACAGTAGCGAAAAGGCTTCTTTTAAGGCACTGAGGAGATGTGGAGTTACTTTCACACACAGCCCCTAACACTGTCACCCACGAAGCCAAGGCTTGGACTGCAAGTTTCTTCCATCAAGAAACTAACAAAGCTTTTCCCACAGAAACATATTCCTTAAGGGAACTGGATTTGCCATTACACGCTCTTCTTTTAGGGTCTGTTTCTGGACACGCAAAGGGCCCTTTTCCTCCTCGCATTCGGGGAAAGGAACAAACGGGGAACGCACTGCTCCAGCAGATGCGACCTGGGGGGACTGCGGCTGAGGGAGCTTCGCTTGCTTTGCTGCTGCTGGGGTTTTATGGCTGGTGTTTCCCTCACCTGCGCCGTGGGAGCGCTCGCCATCCCCGCCCTTCCTTGGGGAAGAGTCCAAGGAAATCCTCCCGAGAGAGGGACTGCTTTGGGGTCCCCGCGGGGACACGCAGCGCTGACACAGCCGCCTGCGGGGAGCCGGGCCGGGAAGGCGGCCGGGCTTCCTGAGCCCTCGCTGCCGAGCAGGGAGGCTGGGAGAACAGTCCCCGATGCCCCCGGGGCTGGGAAAGGGCCGCAGGACGGCTCCCCCTACGCCCCCGATCGAGGATGTGGAGCTCTGCGACTGCCGGGGAAGGGAGGAAGGGAGGGAGGAGGGCGGCAGCGCATCTCCAGCATCTCTCCTCGGGGCAGGGCACACACAGGGGGTCTGCTCTATCCTCGGCTTGGCCACCGGGAAACCAAGTGCCAGGGGAGAAGAGCTTTGATGGAGGGGAACCTCCCTCCGTTCCCCGCCCTCCGAGGAGGGGGAGCCGGAGCGGGGCCTGCGCCCGGCGCGGCCGCCGGGAAGGGGCCGCGTTCGAGGCGGCCGCCCTGGACACGCACGTGGGGCTGGGGGCACGGAATGGAAATAAAAACAAATCCCGAACGGACAAATAGCTAAGTGAAACCACTGATTTAGAAAGCCGACTAGAAAACTAACCCTGACAAGTAGGATTTGCCCTCCCCTTGGCTGCACTTATTGGCCGCGCTCGTGTGCAACGAGCTTGTGTCTGCCAATGCCAGTGGTCGGCCGGCGTGTCCATCACCAGGGAAAGAGCAATTCGCCGCTAAGGGAGTAGATTCCCTTCCATCCATCACAAGGCTTAGCAGGTAGCCGCCTAGAAATCAATCACACACTAATAAAAAAAAAAAAAATTCTTCTCCATCAAATTACTACTATAGTGCTCCCAGAAAAATACGTATGTATCCTTAGTGAACACAGGCGCGGATTTTATCACATGCATCATTTGTCCAGCCTAAAATGATATTATCTTAAAAAAAAAAATTAAACCATAGCATCATAAATGAGGGACCCCAGTAAGTATTCAGTAATTATATAACTGAAAAATAATATCCTGTTAGCTTCTGTTTCCATTTGCCAGCCACTAGAAGGGAACAGAAATCTCTCACCTTTTTCCTGACACGGTTTTTAAAACACCAAACATTATGCATTATTTAGGTATAAAGCTAGGAATTTCCAAAGCTCATCAGTTCTATTCTAGAAAACTTTAACAACAACAATAATATTTTTAAACACTAGGCACAAAAAGAAAAAAAAAAATGAGAGTCTTATGGCTGCTTTTAATAGAAACTGCAAGAGAGGTTTCTGGTTGACGATTCTGTAGGGAGAGGCACTCTGTTACCAGAATAAGATGTGCACTTGGTCCCATTTATTACAATGTATTTCCAAAGCAATATAAAAAGCCTACCCTGCAAATTCATCCCCAGATTCAGCTACCAGATAGTTGTAAAAAGCAATATACAGCAATTTCCTTAATCACAGTAAATTTACAGTCATGTACCCCAGCCATATTCTTGCTTAAGCTTCTCACCTTTCAAATCATTGCATCTGCCTTTCGTCCTCACATGGATTTTACAACATCACGTTTAGCTGACATCCCATTTGCGCGGAGGAAAGAGGCAGCAGGGAGAGCCGGAGCCGCGGAATACCTGCGAGGGGGTGAAGAGAAGGAACCTGCTGCAATCGGGGGAGGCTCGGGTGCCCCTGTCCCTCGTCTTTCTGTCCCTCAGCGAGTCTCCCTCAGTCAGCTGCGAGCCCGGCTGTCGGGGTTGCCAGTCCCTGACTCAACATTCCCAGCATTCCCGAGGAGCCGGGGCTCCAGCGGCGCGGCTCGGAGCCGCCGGGGGCAGCAGCAGCGGCGGCGGCACACGCACCGCAGCCCGTGATTCCTGCGAGCCTTCATCCCCGTCCATTCATCGCCAGCCCGCGGGTTCCAGTCCCCACCCAGCGAGCGGCTGCGAGTGTGTTACTCATTGTGAAACAGCCTAAAAATACACCTATGTCTGCGTAAAACTGCAGAGGCTAAATTGCTTTCTCGCCCCTGTTCACCGAAGGCCAGAAATGTTCAAAGGCAGGTGCTTCAGAACGTGATGTCTAAAAAACCATTGCTATATGCATACATTTACATAAACGGGAAAAAAAAAAAAAAAAAAAGAACCAGAAATCTGAATCTGTGTTCTGGCTTAAGTGCAAAAGAAATTAAGATGACATCCATATTTATTCGTATTTTTTCAGATGCACTATGCAGGGAAAAAACCCACAGATTAGCTGCTACGCAAAGCCTGAAAGCCTTTTTCACAAGAAAACTGCAAACTGCATTAAAAATTATTTCCGAGATTTTATTGTTTGATATTAAGGGGAGTGAGAGAAAAGTTCTATAAACATCACTGGCTTCTCATCCTAAGAAAGGAGGTTTTGTTCCTCTTCTATTTTTCCCTCTTCTCAATTTTTTTTAGTTTAATTGCTCTGTATACAATTATAAGTGATCACCCTTGGTCTTTAGCTTCGATGCACCTTCATACCTTACCCTACACAAAATTTCACAAACATATTTTATCTGCCTCCTCTTGAGCTCCTTGCAGTAACAAGGACTTTAAGAACCACTTCAGATCTGTAGTTGCTTTATTATAATCTCTATTTTATTTCTCTCTTGCCCACATATACACCTATAAATGCCACTATTAAACATCATTGAGAAGAACAACTTTTATGAAATTACTGTTAAAAACTATGTAAAATCAAATTGATTTCAACCAATCAGGTTTAAAATTAGCATAATCCCTTCATTGCTGTATCTGAATCATCCACAGCAAGTTGAAATAATTGGCTGTCAAAAATATTTATTTGGAGATGCTAGAATGCCATTCCCAGCAGAAGTATAGCAGGTTTGTATTTCTCCAAGAAAGGGACACACAAGAGTGGGTACCCACCTACCTTAGCTATCATTACAATAGAGGACAAATATTTTTTCTGAGTTCAAAGTAATGGAATAACCATGATTAAAATGCAAACTTCAGTTGCTTTTAAACCTTATTACTTATTTGAAGACATTTCTGTTAAAATAGTTACAAAACCATGAAAAATATGGACAGAGAAAATCTGTTCCTGGAGAAATTGACAAGAAGGGACATGGTTTTGTATACAAATAATTTCACTTGATCTGAAAAGCAAACAAAGTATTCCTCAAGAGTTAGCAAGTCTGCATCTGAAAGAAAACAGATAAGCACTACAAAATGTGGGTCACTACACTGAATGCTTCAAAGCACAAGAAGTGTCCATTTTCAGCTTAGCCCTTAATTTGGATTCAGTGTGAAATAAGACTCTCTTACAGACCTGTCTCAATATTGCTGAATCCAATTCTGTCTCAGTACTGTTAATGATGACAGGACTTTTGTTCTAAGTGGTGTCAGCTGCTGACAGTTTTTTAAACAACATGTCACACCACTCCTGTCCGTATGAAAAGACAAGGAACATCAGGTTCTGCCTTATCTTTTTTGTGACTCATTCACTGGCAAAGACTGAGGGCCTTGTGATAGCCAGCAAAAGCCAGAAGCATTCTGACAGAAGACCAGTAGCCTCAGAATCTTCTTTCCAAGGAATAATCACTGTGAGAAGACAGAGAGCTGCCATAAGGCTACAACAATATTGCAATGAATTAAGCTTGCTATCATTCAATAAACTTTGTAGCAGAATTCATCACAGCCGATCTCAGAGCAGCAGACCCTCTGCAGGGGACTGTCAGCGTTACCAGTGCCAAAGAACAGAACATACCCACTATGGATAAAACCATCGTAGAGCTTTGTGGGGAAAAAATATTTTGCCAAATTGTACTCAAAAAGACTTGTTAGAGAAATGTGCAGCTCAAGAAAAGGGGGGAAAAGAAATCAGAATTTTACAGCTAATCTACTTACTGTATTCGTAGAAACAACATCCATGCAAAGACCCTCAGGGTCACATAATCCAAACCCTTCAATAATATTCATTCCTTACATTCAAGACAATGCTGGAATCCAGATCCAAAGGGTAGGATAATAATAATAATAGTGTTTACTTAAGGCTGGCTTCTTTGCAGCTGAAGAAAGTTCTTGATTCAGTCTAATCACAGGACCATTTGTGTTGTCCTTGGTGCCATGGTGCAGGTGGGTGCCATTAAGCACAAAAAGAGTCAGATCATATGAGTAAAGTACCACTTTTTTTTAATTTTAAGAGGTTCCCATTAACTACTAGACATATCTTTCAGCCAACTGTTAGAGAAAAGCAGACTGTTGTAAAACTTAAACCACTATTTATATTATAAGGTGCCATGTGATGCTATGTCTAATGTTTGCACTTGTCAACAGTTTCTGTCTTCAAATAGATTTTTGGCTAGCAGACTTCAGTTTATTTGTTTTCTACCTTAAAAATGCAGTATATTCACAGTTCTTTCTGCTTTCACATCAGCAGCTGTGGAAACCTGACTGAAATTAATGGCAAAATTATTTCTTATTTCAATGAGCCCACATTAGGCCCTAACCAAGTAAAGTACATATGAAATACAGATTTTTCAAGTCTCTTATTTTCCTCAGTCTATGCTACACTGATTTTTGGACAGAAAGGTGTACAACACACTTATTACAAGCATTCTGTTTACTTATCCTAAGTATAAATAATTTAAAATAACATATCATGTATAATGTTACTTATTGTCTTTAGTTCCTGTGCATCCCTTCATCCTTCCCAATTCGTTCTTCTCCTCTCACCTGTGGTACTAAGACTTTAGCAGCAGCTAGCTTCCTTTCATGTTTTGCTGAAGACAGATGTTATTAAGTGCTTAATTTTTTAAAAAATAGAAATACAAATAGAAATGAAGCTTAGTCCCTGCTGCATAAATCCTAGCAAGCAACCGCAGGTGCGTGCTTTAAAAACCCAGGAAAATGCATTTCAGCTTTAGTCATTGAACCTGGCCCTGCTCTAGTCCTCTGTGCTTCCCTAGTGCTACTTGATTTACACTGAATGTTACAGAACTAAGAAAACAAAAAAATATTGCATTTACCATGACATGGTGATCAGATTGTAGGTAAGCACTTGACACAAAAGAAACAAAAAGCTCCAAAAGAACAAAATAAGTGAAATAAAATCAATTTTCTGTTGATTTCAGAATGAGGTCCTACCAGTCTAGTCCACAGAGGTTGTGCACTTATCAGCCATTATAGACTGCTCTTCCTTTATCAGTGTATATATTCACCCACAAATACCTGTCAAATTGAATTACAAAATAGTTTCCAGTACATGTTAAGCTAAAAAATTTACTTTCCTCATAACAGATCACAGATTAAAACAACAGATTTTAAAAATCATTAGCATAATTTATTTGTTTTTAATTTACATGATCACATGCTTTACACAGGATGGAAAAGTGTTACTTGGATATACCTGAACACACAAGAGGCCATTGAGGAACTCATTATAAAGCAAAAAACAAACGAGGAAAATATACTCTTTTGTAATTGGATAATTTAGCAGTTTATTCTGTACTGCACAGCCAATCTATTCAGGGTGGAAATAAAGCTACTCTGGCACATGCTGTTAATATCATCATTTCAAATAGAGCAAAAGTACTGGAATAATTTAATAGTAAAAAAAAAACCCATCTCACAGAAGTTCTCCAGCTTTCACATCTGTAAATAGGGCTATTAATAGGCTTTTGCATCAACTCTACAATATACTTCAGAAAGTGAAAAATATTTCTTAGGAAAATTCAAACTCCAGGGACTTCTAACAGTATGTAGTAAATGTAGCTTAAACATCTTGAATTAGGTTTAACACTTTAAAATTTATCAATGGTCCTTTATTTTCCTGGTTGGAAACACAGCATTACTGCTACTGCTATTGTACAAGTGAATATACACAGTGACTGCTATAAAGAAATGCTGCTAAATGAGCACTGACTAGTAAACTCTTGGATAGTGGTTTGGGTTTTTTTAAATCAGTTTAGACACATCAGAACTAAAGTCCAACTGACTCTTCAGTACGGATTAAGCTTTCAAACACCAACCTCACTCCTGAAAAGTAAACCTAGACACTAAAATTTTACTTACGAGTGTCAACATGAGGCACTTCATCTGAAGGCAGCTGGGGTTCTCTTCTCAATTCTCCAGCTACAGAAAACAGAGCTCTCTTTCCCCACTTATAACTTCTACAGCAAAGCCAGCAGGCACAAACGTTAGGATTACAGGACTATTCACCCCCAGCACACCACCTTTTACCAGCAGAGCTGCAGGGCAGCTACTTAGTGAGGGGACCTTTTATTGGCAGCCCAATTTCCTCCAATTTTAAACAGCTAAGTACAGAAGCCTGCGGTATTGCCTTAATCACATTCACATGGTGGGAGGACTTGGGCAGGAACCAAACCACCTGAGTTGGGGCAGCTAAACTCCATCCACCAGAGCAGTCCCCAAATGGAACCAAATTTCTGCAGTGAGTAGGGCCCTATGAGATCAACCAAATTAAGGAACAAAGTGAAATTAATTAAAAACAGTTGTCGCTGTTACGTCCGAGGCGCATAAAGAAAACGACACAGAGTCCAGGCTTATGAACAAGTAGAAGCCGAAGCTTTTCTTTAATAATTTTCTGACTACTATATAGGATAGATCGCAAAAAGTGTGTTGAGTGGCAATAGGTAATTGGTTCCTCGGCCATCCACCCCTTGAGAGGATTGGCCAAGTTTTAAGATACCTATTCCAAAATATTTTCAAAGTCAAAGCCATAACAATCTTGCAAAACAGCTTGCGGGTGCAAGAAGTTTATGAAACGGTGACCTTGTTTAAAATAGTTTACATAGGAAAGACAGTCTGCTCACAGAATATTGAGAAAAGGCTGAAGAATTTCTCTGCTTCTAGCTTTTTAGCACCTACAAACAGTAGCCTTGTATGGCTACTTCAAAACTGACAATGAACCTACAGCTGAGTCCCTGCTTTTGTGCTCATTGTGGATTCTGTTGAGGAGCTGCTGTCCAACAGAATAACAAGAAATACAAAACACCTGACCAAGGATGGCAACTCCAGCTCCCACAAATGTTACTTATTAGCTAAAAACTGACATTACATAGCAGGTGTGATTGTCACACTACTGTTATATTTATAATAAGGTGACTTGACAGTCTTCCATTTGTTATTCTAGATAGACACACTGAAGACAATTTCTAGACTGTTTTGAGAGGGTAACACATTATATCCATTTTATAATACTTCACAGGATTAGACAAAGTACACATTTATGGGGGATTAAGTTGGATTTATTTTATGTATTAATTTAAACAATTTACAACGTTGTTTTATAGGTGCTGTTACACATATGCGAGTACTCCTCTGCATGAAAACACGAAAAAACCTCCACAAGTTCCCCAGTAAAAATCTGTGATACAAAGGTTCACATCGTCTCAATCCTGAAATCTTCTTCACTACCAAGTCCCAGAGTCTTTAAGAAAAAAACACTTTTTCCTGCTTTTGTGGTTTATCCAAAACTTTTGTGGTACTATGCAGAAAAACCAATCCAGAGAACACAAGAATGCAAGATTTCTATCTTTACTAATGTAAGTTTTTCTTCATATACAACCTAAGGTTAGATAAGGAATCCTACATTTCAGTAACCAGACAGTTGTCACATACTCCATAATCTTCATAGGAGTAATCTTAACTTCGTTGTCCCATTTTACTCACAACAGGATCTCATAACCATTGGATTTCCATTTTATCATCGAGATTGTCGGTGCTGTGACACAGAATAACAAATAGCACAAGTAATTCTGAATACTTCACTTGAGTGCTGGTCTTTAAAATTGAAGAAAGGTTAAATATAGGCTTTAAAGAATCCTTTTATCAGTGTTTATATGACAATCATCTACTACCCTGACTTTGTGAAATATCAGGACTTCTCCCACATTTGAGCAAAACTTGGCAACTACTTGAGGATCTGACTTCAAGAGGTTATGTCCCCTTATCTTACCAATTCCAGAACTAAAAAGAGATAATGGTCTTTTTCTCATTTATTTTTATCACTTAGAACCACCCCTGTAAACTGTATGAATGTTAGCACATGTAATTAAATTTTCATACAACAACTCTCTGGTATAAAGAAGAAATGGCTTAGCATTATCTTGATTTGTGCCTCTGGACTTTGTTAGCTCCCAAAATAGCATATTCCCATGTAGAATTCCTGTTGGGAATATGCACAAACTTATGCCAGCTTCCAAAACATGCTTGAGAACTGGGATAGAGGGAGTTTGTCCAGTCCGAAACATGATTGTTCTAACAATTCAGCAGTTCAGTTTCCATGCCAAGTGTTTCCTGAACCTGTTTCATTTACTAGCAGAGATGTAACTGTAGGTGAAACTCCTCTCTGGTTGATTGTCTGACTACAAAAGCATCTAATGAATAAGTTCCCCTCAGAACCTGAAATGTGCCTTTAAAGAAAGCCTACTTCAGTATTGATGATTGCAGATGAAGCGCCTTCCTTAGGGGCATTTAGATCCAGGAATCAACTTGGTAGTGCCTTTTTTGCATTCCTCCCCTGAGAGTTTCTGCTTTCTTCATTGCTCCAATCCCACTTTTACATCCTATTCCACTCATAAAGTTTGCTTATGTTTCTGACTAAGAGCAATCTGTGACTTCAGTGATAGAAACACAACCACACGTTTTAACAGAAGGACTTACTTATGTACCAATAATGGAGGGCGACATTAAATTCAACTGATGACTTTTAATTTCTTTAATAGGCTATATAGAAAAAAAAAAAAGAGAAGGCTCACAAGTTAAAATAGAAAGGGAGAAATATTTGTAATTGTTAGCTTGACATTATATAACATTTCCCTACAACTGGGTACAAAATGGCTGCTGAAGTACAGGAATTCCTCCCTGCCAGTCTGGCACTTCTATTTCTAGTGGTCTGCAAGACTCAGCGTGTGCAATTCATGAGCATGACTGTGCCTGAGGTGTGACTGTGCCATGAGGGAGAAGGTGGCTCTCGTAATAAAGTTCTTGCAAATTCAAGGATTTTTTTTTCTGTTATCCCTTGATAAAGCATTGTTTATAGGAAAAAAAATCCACGTGTGATTATTACTAATTTCCTTTGTCCATTTTTGTGAATTTTCTCACTGTTTAATTGACTTTATTGGGAGAGTCAAATTAAAAAATGACAAAGAAAAACACAACAGGAAAGTGTCAAACTTTAAGCTTGGTAGAAACAAATAATAATTAGGGGGGGTTGTTTCCAACCACTTCTGATTATGGATTAAATATACCATAGCAACTTTAATTTCCCCATAATTTTTCTGCCCATTTAGACATAATCTTGGGAAGAAAACTTATTTTAATTAGCTGAAAAATTACACACCTGAAAACACAGGAAAGAAAATGAAGCCTATAAATAATTGTTATTCTATCCTTCACTCACCTTTAAGGGTGAAGAAGCATGTATGCTCCTGTCAATGTACTGGTATCGAGTATTCTTTTGGCAGATGTGAAAAAAAAGCAGAAGAAAACCATCATCAGTGCTGAAGCAATATAGAAATGATGAGAAGCAGATTTAGAACTCCCAGAAAAAGCCAGGCAATAGAAACAAATAGAAGTATTGGTAAAATTCTTTTGTTAAATTATAAGCTAGAGGAAGAAATAGCAATGCAAATTTTCCCCACATTTATCAGCCACAGGGAAGGTAAGAGAAAAGCAATGGAAAACCTCACAAATATAGCTTATTTCCATTTTTCGCTCTTTCAGGATGTCAGACACCTATATATAAGTGAATATTTACTCTAAACAAAAATATTTTTCATGTTGGATAAAGCAGTATTTTGCCATGCAGTACTGAATTTATTCTGAAATCTTCAGGGCAATCAGAAAGCAAATATGTATAGCACAAGAGAGACAGGCAAACCATATGTTACAGCAGCAGCCACTGTGAAGGGAAGGATAAATGCATTAATCACTTGAATACAGCTCAGTTAAAAAGATTTTTATAAACCATGAAAGAGCAGACTACAATACAGAGCATGATTTCTTGATCCCTGAGCAGCCTGTGCTGCTACTGCTATGTGAGAACTATATATGACCGACCATCTTTAGTATGAGTTAAGAACCAGAGAGACCTTGGGATAAAACAGGAGGCAGAACTAACAGCAGCAGTATTTTAAATAACATTTTTCTGCATCTTATTTACACTTACTTAAATTTCTCTGCTCCTAATTTAAATGTACTCTCAATTTTCAAATATATCTTTTTATTTCCTGCATTAATTTTTTTTAATAGCTTGATCAGGCAGCCATGAAGAGGAGTACATTTGAAAATTAGTAGAAATATTTTGCAGCTACAGCAATTGGTCTAAGAAAACATATTACCTCTCTGCACAAACCTTATCTCACTGGAAATATCTTGTCTGCTTCTTTCATGCAGCTAATTGAATTCATGGTTTTGGTGTTAAGGTTCAGTTGCAATTTTAGGATCCTAAATGTTTCCATGGCCTGTGCTTGACAGACAGAAGGGTTAATTTACAAATAAAAGGTAATCTAAGCAAAACTACTTTGTGGTTTTTAATGAGAAGAAAAGATGGGAACATGGGAGAAAAACTAGAAAAAACAAAGTATTTTGGAAGTTGACAGTTATTTAATTTATAATAGTTTAAATTATATTGAGTGAAATAGCACTGTTACTTCTGTGGTATCATTACAGAGCAGAGATTATGGTGATTCACAACGTATTATAAGGAACACAAGTGAAGAAAGAAGATCAGGCTTACAAAGGATTTAGTTTGGTATAGCAGCAGGTACTCAGGAGCGTAAGGTGAGTTCAGGTTGTGAGCGCATAAAGCCCCCGGATCTCCAAGACCTCTAATACTGCCTGTCGAGCACACCCATTACTGAACTTTCCTGTCACACCTGCTGACACAAAAGGTTGGTAGGCAAGGAAAAATGCCTGGCAGGAATATTCTGGTTACACTCTTTCTTGCGGGGCTCCTACCTGCATTCAGTTTTCATGAGCGCTCTGTAAAGCAGAGTAGGGTGCCCAAAGGCTCTGAATCTTGGTTTCAGGCCCTTCTCAGACACTGATTGCACTATAGCACAGGTTTTCTTTTTCTTGCCAGGCTACTTTCTTTGCTTCTTAAGAAGCTGCAGGTTGTTGATTTTTTTATAGTCCTCTTCTTCCTCCCAATTTGTTTGATAAACACAATGCCGCAGCAAAGGCAGCTGTGGAACTGAAGGATGGTATTTGACAGGTAGCTCCTGGTGAGATGAAGCCAGCAGGGGTATAAAAGCCCAAAAGCACGCCTTTGAAAGAAGAGTCATGTTCTTAAATATTGAGACGTGATTCTCCTAAGATAATACTTGCAATCAGCACCCAGCATGTGCAGCAGCCACGTTCTGGAAGACAAAATTGGCTGCCTAGGAGAGTTCAGCATAAAGCAGACGGTTGGGGTACTGCAGTTCTCCTACACTAAGTTATTAAAAGACAAATCCTGTATGCTACTGAAGCTCAAACTGAGGAGTTCCAAAATCATGCAGTTCTGATATAGAACAGAAAATATTCAAGATCTGCATATTGCCATTTGAAATTTAAGCTGTGGTCACCAAACCCACCCATGTAATCAGCGAGGGTCTTAGAGATGCTTTTGGCAGATCAGTTTGGAATGTAGAACGCTTTCAGAGGTGTAGAAATGACTAAGACACATACAAGTAGAGGAAAATAAACTTAGGAAGATATGAATAAGAGAGGTGGGGGAAACATCAGAAGAAAGTACTGCAGTCATTAGAATTTTTATTTGTAGAAGGAAAAAACTCCATGTTGCAATGGAGTTATGGCTGTGGTTATGGATTAGATACTGGAAGAACAAGTGAAAGGTACCGAGTTACTGGGGAAGTACTTTTTGTTAGCCCAGGTCCAGCAATGGTCAGCACTTCAAGCAGAGGGTTGATGATGGCTAAACCAATCACCTCTGGTAGTCAGGTTTTGATGGAATTTAGGATACAGCATTATCCCTGAGACTGCTGTTTTCTTCTTATAGTAGAACTATTCTAGGACTATTCTAGCACTATCAGTGCTATTTTTTATTGCAGAAACATAAACTGAAGCTTCATTTGTTTAAAATACTGAATCTCTATACATTTTATCCCCCTTTTTCATAAGACATGGTCTTTTCCTGGTCTGATTTTGAAGGGAAGCTTTCCAAAAAACCATAAATTGTCTGAAACATTACTTTCATTTTTATATGCTGTTCCGTCTGCTGCTCTCCTGATACAATCATATTTTATAGGAACACAGTAAGGATACTTCTGAGCTATTTTTATATTTCCCAAGTCATTTATTTGCAGTTTCAACTTGTTTGTTAGTCATAGTTTGAGTAAGCATACATCTAAATTATTGTTTATATTAAACACATATCTCTCTGGGGAAAAAGGGAACAATTCTTATCTTTAAAAGGCTGACATACAGTTAACTGGATAAATTTACAGTAGATCAAATAGCATTTTTAAATCCAAAATAAATGCTTGTATAATCTTAGTTAAAAAGTCCGTTTGTGTCAAATTAAAGACTCATCAAGGACTACAGAGCATCTATATCCTAGATACAATAACAGACATTTGGCTTTGTCATCGGAGGAAGAAAATCTATGTATTGATAAGCCTGAGTTATATTTTAGGAAGTATTACCATTCTGGTCACTCAGTTGTTTCCAGACATCCTTTGGACGATCTGTTGTTATTCAGAAGTGGTGTGTCCTAAGGACAGTAGAGTGCAACTGTGCTTTTTCTTAGTTATTTCGTGATAAGCATTAGAGGCAAGAATTTAGCAACTCCAAGAATAAAAATGGCCTCTTGTAACAGGGGCCCTCCTGCCAAGGGATGACATCCATGGGTCCCACAGCTTCTGTCACATGCAGCTTATTGGTTGTTTAGTTTGTAAATACAAACACTGCATAAATCAGGGACATTTTCAATCTAAACAGGGATAAAGTATGACAGATGGGTGTAGAACACAGATGGAAGGAGGGAATAGAAAGCCTTCATTGCCATATCATACTTATTAGGAAGACAAAAATAGCTGTGTTTCTGAAGCACCTATAGAACGTGTTTTGAGCTTGGAACTCTCATAAATCAGTTCCTCATAAATCGCTCAGCAGCTTCAGCCCTTTAGGCAGTCAGCAGCTGCACTGCCCCTATTTTTCTCCCTTTTTTTTTAATTTGGCACCCATGACAAAAAGTTCTAATTGTCACAGACACCATCTTTTCATTCACCAAACCAAGAGTTAAATGTGTAAGCATTTTATGCTCTCCATGGCACTTCAAGTGGCCTTAAAATTTAGTTGAATCCCATGGTGGTGTTACTTGGCTTATTCAAACTTCACAGGTATACAAAGGTCATTCAGAAAGTTCTCAAGTGTTGTTGATTTCCTTAGCACGAGAGAAGAAAACACAGTAACTCCTTTTTTATAGGAAAGAGGTGGAAGTAAAAAAAGACACATAGGCAAAAGGTCCCTTCTATCTATTATCTCTCTCTCTAGATATATATATATATAGAAAGGGAGAGATCATTCAGACAAGCACCCCTTCTGTACTGCAGCTATCAAGGGTGAGGTGTACATAGCAAGGCCTGGGTAAGAAATCCCTTTCAGAGAAGCTTTTATGAAAAGCTTCAGTCCTCCAATTTGCCAATTATTTAAATAATTTATGAAGTATTATATATCATACACATGAAGAACCATGTAGCCTTTCTAATACTATTATTTTCAGTATTTTGCTTCTCCCTGAGACTGAAGAAAAGGATTAATTTACCTTGGAAAAAACTAAACTACAATTTTTCAAAAGTCACATTGCATAACGCCACGTAGCCATAGAGATGAGATGAAGCTGCATTTTTCTGTGTTACTGGAAACGAGAGCAGTGTACATGCTATGAAAGGAAGATGCCACTTAGAGCTTAATCTAACATATTTGAAGAAAAACCTTATCAAAGTGTTTGTTAATACTGGTCTTTTTTGCAAATGGAAAAGTGAAGCAGGGAGGGAAGAGGTTACACCCCAATTATCCAGGAACAGCAATCAATGTGTTTGAGCTCCTGGCCATCGGGCAATTTCACAGGCTATCTTTGGAAATTCCATTTGGGCATTTCTGGCAGGATAGCAGTAGCACACAGGCTATCTAGCTCTGTAATTTAAGTCCCAAAACACAAGTCAAAAAGCACTCACAAACATACAATTGGCTAAGAATAATCATCCAAAATTTCAGGGAAAATATTTGTAATCACTGTTAGAAACCTAAATGGTCATTATTGTGTCAGTGTGCAGCCTCTATACTTGCAGCTTTCCAGATAAAGATTCCTTTTCTGAAACGTTCATTGGTCTGGCAATAATCCTTTTAAACCCCAGTTATTTTCAACTTAGTGTACCTAAAAGTGACAGAATTCAGCTCATTCTTACGATTATGATCCAATGATGTACACTCCTGAATCACCCATGTTGTGAAAGCACACTCAATTAAAAACCCTAGGTATGACACAACACTACAGAACTCCCTTTCAGAAACTGGTAACTTTTATAACCTGTAAAGATTTGTGCAAGTATGAAGCAATTACTTGTAGACACTGGAATAATGGCTGGCAGATTTCATTTGTTCCAGAATATAATACAGCAGCACTATCAGATGTGCACTTGCATTACAGCAGGACAGAAAAGCCCCTGCAGAAGGAACTCCAGCCTGGCCTGAGCTCCAGTGAGCAACGTGATGGTTCCATGTCACGTTTGTCATCACAACATTCAGGCCCATCCTGTAGTAGTCAGATAAGTGTTTTTTCTTTGAAGCACAGAACATGTTTGAAAGCCATGGCACAACAGTTTTATCTACTTTTCTTAATAAATCTCCTTTGCCTATTCAAAAATAATATCCTGAATTACTGGTGTCCCAATCTGGTTCTATTCAAGCTTATCTAATTCAACAGTGTGAAGCTTTTGGAAGAAACAGAAAAGAAATACAGTAAATACTTATATTTTTGGGTAAGTATGCTTATAAGAACTCCATATATATATATATAATATATGTATGTGTGTATACACACACCCCCACATATAGAAAGCTTTCATTGTAAAAACAAAACAGTTGGCAAAGCTTACTCATGAAGTGGGATTGAATCATAAACCGTTCAAGAGATCCAGGCTGATTTCCCAATTTTCTGTGAAACAATTATTGCCAGATATAATTAACATTCTCTTCAAAGATGATAAGGACTACAACTAAATTAATTTACATGCTCAGAAATTCTAAAGCACTAATGAAAATGATAATACTCAGCAAGTAGCATTTGTTGAGATTCAGTAAAATTATTTTGAAATATATCCAAGTTCAAGCCAAACTTGGTTTAAGAAGCGAGTTACAGTTAAAGAGCTTTGCTTAGAAAACCTGACAAAATGGGACACTCATACAAAAGATGACGGAAAGCACTACATTAGCATAGGTCATTCTTTTCTTTTTGTTAAATCTCCATTATGCTGCATTTTCTGTTTCAGCTATACCCAAGGTTTGGACAGGTTAAAAATAAGGCATAAGCATAAAAACAAAATATTTCCAATTCTAAAAGTCTTTTTTATTGTTCAATTTAACAGAGGGCGATTCTGTGTAGTTGATGTTTTCTAACCAAATCAATTTCTGCAATTACTTCTTCTACTCAGAGCTGAATCTGCAATTACTGCTTTGGTTATCTTTTTGATGTGTGACTTAGCCAGTCAAAGATCTACAAAATACTGCACAAAATATGAAAGAAATCCAAGGAATTTCTGGAAATGGAACTGTTAGGACACAGTTTATAAATCTACAGAAATCTATGAAGTTTCACCTATTGCCAGCTGTAACAACAACTGTCAGATTCTGAAGGAGAGAGGGCAAAACTAGAATAAAACTTTCCATTTGGGAGCCTTTACGATACTGTACTAATTGAGTTCACCATCACCTCTAACCTGTAATGTTAACAGTATCTTTGGAAAATGCATATAAAATTCTGCCTTCCCAACAGAATTTGTCATACAGTTACTGGGACTACCAAAATGGCAAGGAAAAAGACAATTTATTTATTATTATTATTTTTACATTTAGGTTAAGTACTCAAGCAACAACCATAAAGAAATAAATGATCAACCAAACAAAAAAACCCCATGGAACCAAACAGAAAATTGTGCTAACTATAAATATAACTTTTTCCTTCATATTCTTCTTACTCCAGATAATGCAGAAGGTGATGTTTGCAACAATTTATCACTCCTCCCTCCAAACATAAGTATAAATCCAATTAAATCTACAGCTCAAACGTGAAGGAAAAGGGAATGTGCTGAAATTTTGGGAAGAAACCAATACTGATAAAGGGAAAGACAAGAAATATGGAAAAGTCTATGAAAATGACAATTTACAATGTAAAAAGAAAAGGAGAAATGAGGAAATTTGGTAGATAATCCTACTATTTATCCTTCAGCATAAATACCTTCATATTCAGTCTGCTGATACTCAAGATTTTTGCTAATCAGAGTAGCAAAAATACAAAAGCATCTGAAAATGGCTCTAGAGATGTCTGCTTGCTCATTTTTGCCTGCGGCCCATGGATGTGCTTCCCTACCCTTATCAGATAAATATGCTTTGATGTAGATTGGTCATCTCAACAAAACTTCCAAATACACAAAATAATCCCATATTGCCTACACATCACAACGGTATATTAATTTTTTTCCTAAATCCATGTTACAACAAAGTGTAGTATTTGTACTGACTATTTTAACATGTGCAGCACTCGTATAGTTGCCCCCAATCAGAAATAATTTGAAAAAATATGCAAAATGTTCAGTTTTGAAGAAAAATAATTTCTGCACATGCTGTCAGGGCTCCATTTGTTCTCTGCACAAAAATAAGCCCCTTCATACCTGCCCTCACTTCCCAAGTTGAGGGAGGTGTGCAACTCAGTGCTGAGTCCACTCTAAAATTCCTGGAAAATTTGGCCTTAAAAATGGAACACAAGAAGCCCCAGGAGCTCAGAACATACCTTTCACCTTTCAGGTAGGATCCATTATGAGAACACACGGTTTCACTTTCCCTCAGGGGTTCCTCTGAACAGTCCCTTGGCCCAAGTTCTAGCAATCAGAATGGCTCAGACTGAGTAAGTTAAATCTTACCCCAAGAAGACAAACAATGTAACAGAAAGTGATGGAAATATAATTACTAGCATTCATTTGCCAAAGCTATCATTTTCTTTTTTATTCCTGCAGCTGGTTTAACTTTGATTGTTTCAGTGCTTGCTCCTAGGATATCCTCTGCATAATGATTTGTCCAAGCTCTGATGAACATTTCTTATTTAATCAATACAGTTGTTTTTATCTTATGAGTTTTTAATTTATGGCCATTTTCTTTGTAAGGTAAGTTGCACTTTTAAAGTGTATGTATACAGCAGCAGAATAACGGAGGGAGGGAAGATATCTGCATAATCAAGTGCTTGCTCAGAAAAATTCAGTGGCTTGACCCATTTTTTTGTATGCAGAGGACATAACTTTCTCCCTCTTTTCCCCAGTCCTTTGGTCTCTTTAAGATGACATTTTAAATTTTTAAACTGTAATATATTTTTACTTCATTAGTATTTAATTTACTACAGTTTTTCCAGGTTTTATGAAACACATTAATATTTGATAACAATTGCAAACAAACATCATTACTAGTTCAATTATTTGGTTATTTTCTGCTGTTCTTGCTAAGGTTTTTGTTGTTTTTCACTTAGCTTTCATTGGTGTGTGTTCCAATCCATACTGATTGAATTCTTGTGAGGACAGTTTCTTCAGTCTTCATATTGGACATTTATTTTATACCTGCTGTGAGATATAATTTTATAAAATTAAATGCTTCTGCTATGCAGTAAAATCTCATCAGTTCACATGGGCCAGTTACTATGCATGAAGCTGAAGAACTCACCAGTGCCAATTTGATGTCTCTATCCAAAAGGAGGCTCAAGACAAGTAGGAGAAGATTTGACAGCCTATTGGAATTTTATGAAGGGGGAAAATGGGAGAGGAAAAAAAAATCAGGCTTATTAACCTGGAGCAAAAACTCTGAGCTGCCGAAGGCTAATCCTGAGACACTTGCTATATCTTAATTAAACACAACATGGGCTGATAAAATGCAGAGAACCAACCTAAACTCCCTCCTGTACAGTGAATTTCTGCCTAGACATCAAAGACTATTTTGAATTCTCTGCAGCTTGCAAATTGTACTGAGCAGTTGTCAGATTCCTGCATAATGCATTTCAGTCAAGACTGCAGAAGAGACTCATTTGTAAGTATTTTGCAGATGCTTTCCTGACAAAAATTAAATGTAAAGTGGTAATCCTTGCTTTTATAGTGTTTATTTATAAACTATATCAAAATATATTTTTCAGGAAAAAAAGAGATTTAACATCGTTCCAAAAGACCACTGATCTATCCCCACTTAATAAGCTGATCATTTGTAAATTAAATTTGTAATTTAATTTTTTAAAAAAATCCAAAGTTGACGTACATATTAGCATTATATAAATAGCATTCTGATCTCATTACCAGAAAATACTGCTATTTTGATGCAAAATTTATTCTTTGCCAGCATTTGTTGAGAAATGTATTTGTAAGGAATATGACAACTTCATGTTTTGACAGTCACTCTGTATTACAGCAAAGGACCATGAGGTTTTGTTTCTTTGCTAGTAAGAATGTAGAAAGAAAACTTGGTAAAAATCTGCAGCCCCTCAGGTTCTTCACTTAGACCACAATCCATTCTTTTCTTTATTGCCTTTTGCCTTACCATGCAGTAAGTTCTACTTCTACACTTTGTACCACTTCTATTGTAACTCTACATAGGAATCCTTTTTAGTCACATAAACGTTGAAATAACCTTTGTGATGGATTTTAGATTTTTTTTTTCAGTTAAGATTTCCATGTGAAGAAACAGGACAGGAATTAACTGTGAGAACTATGGCTATGTGCAATTTGCAAGTGCTGTGCACAAGCAGATATGCAGCAACTACACCTGTCCTTTTGAAGCAGGCTCAATTTAAAAGGTGAGTAGCCTTTTTGGGAGGGATCCAGTTATGTAATCTCTGAATAATTCCTACAAACGATGGTGAGTGCAAAGGTTACCATTCATAGGTGTGCATGAGATACCCAAACACACTAAATACTTCACAAGTACTTATGGCAAATGCTATGAAGCCCAAGCAGCCAATTGAAGGGTTTAGCTCAAGTGGAAATTAAGATTTATTGTTCTGATGCAGTACAGCTCCACTGGAGCAACAGCTATTTTTGCCACATTTTGATCTGACTGCAGTCCAATCAAACCCATAGAATTGAAGGTTATGAAAGGAAAAGACTGCTGCAAGGTTCAATTACATAAATTTGGTTGTGTACTCCCAAGTTTCTCTTCCTAGTTTAATGTTGTTCAGTAACACATATGCAGCAAGAACATATTTTCTTTACATTCCTTATATGCTTCTTGGTGGTCTAAACTGTGCATAATTCAGAATATAAAAGTATTAATCCTCCACAGAACAGGTTATGCAAACACAATGCCCATGTACACAATCTCAAGCATAACTATCATTTAAATCCATCTGCATGAAGGGAGGAAATGAGCAAAACCCCACACAGAGAACAAAATTATGGTATGGATGGCCTGCATATTTCTTGGCCACAAAGGCAGGTTTCAGAAACTGAATTCCTCTGCTACAGAGGAATATATCTTGGAAATATTCTAGTGTTTAAAAACTTCTCAGTATGTAGTAATCTATGATGCCAGATATGAAGTCTAATTTATGGACATCATGTAAGCCCCTGTTTGGAATTAGTTTAGAATCAGAACATGCAGTCCTGTATCAACTGGAGTATCAAAAAGCAAATTATTTTCTTTAAAGAAAGATTTTTATTTTATTTTAACACTCAGTTTATTTGGCACACAGATCACATGTTCATTCCATTAATCATCAAGTGTGTGCTGGCTAAAGATTAACACCATCTCATGCTGGCATTTGATTGCATGCAGTTGATACTCTTCATCGTGTTGCTTTTGCAGGAAGCAATCAAGGAAACAAGTCTAAAAACTTCCATTTGCTTTACCTAAAATGTACTGGAAGCAAGGCCAAAACTGTTTAGGTTTCCCATTTAACTCCAGAAACCCTTAAAGCTACCTAAGAATTTAAAACCTTAAGGACATTCCTGATTTACTTTACTGCAATGGCTGGGTGTGCCAGAGAAACTACACACACGTATTAAGAGGAAAAATAATGATTTCTGCCCATCACTGTAGGGTATAAGGATACACTTTCTATGAAAGTCACATTATTCTGAAAAGGTTTGGGAATCCCTTCCTCCAAAAGTAAGTTGAAAACCAGAAATTAATGGATTCAAACCACACTAGCAGTATATTCAACTATTTAAAAAACTCTTGCCCATGCATCAACACTGCCAAATACAAATCTGGCTACGTTCCATATACAAGCCCCAAAGAAATGTATTCGTGGGGGACCCTCTCAGCTGCATTTGTATTGTAAATACATTTGCAAACTGAATTCCAGGCCAAACCCCCCTTGTTCCAGCTTCCACAAGGCATCACTAAGAGTGTTGAATTTAATCATTGTGCCAATCCATTTATCCACCTAGAAAACAAACACAACCATTCTGAGTGGGGTTCTCAAGAGTGTGTGATTGAAAAATCAATGTGACTTTTCTCTTAAGTCAATTAAGACCAGATATTAATGGTATTTATGTGTCTGAGATCAAGGCAGACACCTGATGGGGCTTTCATAACACCTACCTCCCAGTGAAATCTCATCCTCTTACCTTGCTTATATGGGCTATTAAAAAGTTTCATTAATGAGTGATTGAAGTGCTTTGTATAGTGTTTCATGATCCTTAGGAGAGATGCATGTAGCCTGAAAGCATTTTTAGTCAGTCCTCTAGAATGATAAATCAAGGACTTAGGAATGCTGGTGATTATCAGGAAATGAAATAGAGTCTGGTAATGTTTTTCCTGCAAGCACTGCAACAGTCCTTGCATTATAGAAAGAAGTATTACCTCCTCTAGTCTCCTTTCTAAAGGCATAAGCACTGTAAATAACATTTTTGGACAAGCAGTGAAGGAAACAATCTCTAGATTTCTTCAGATATTTCATTTCAACTCCTATGCTGTCCATTGTGTTGGATTCTAATATCCACATGAAATTCTGCAAAGAATCAGTAAATAAAACCATTAAAGGTAATTATAATATGGAAGCATGACAAGTTAGATTATAGTCCATGCAATCAGACTTACTGTCACGAATAGATTTATTATCCACAGTTTGGAATGAGTGACTAAAGCATCCAGTCCAAAATACCAAAATGCCTAATGATAATATGTAGATTCTGCAGCCACATATTACAAAAATATATGTCAGTTGGAGGCGATTAATTTCATGTCTTGTGAAAAGATACAGGGAAGATAAAACCACAGCTTAAGGCTGGAGTTTTACTACCTGATGCAACCTATGATAAAAGTCTTTAAATAATAGTTGTCTTGAAGTTGAAAGGTTCCAGTGATTTAAAATGGTAACAAATACTGAAGTGTGAAAAAACCCAAAGTATTTTTTTAAGTGTGTATCAGAACAAGATTTATCTTCAAAGACTCCTTTGTTGGTTTTCAAAGAACATTTTAAATTACAGCATGTAGGTAAGATTTCCATGCCCATTTAAGAAAATGTGTCAATTTATAGGCTGCCTTAAAATTTGTACTATCTGCGTTAGTGCACAATGTCCCCCCAGTGCCAGACAGGTAACTGGCCTGCTGACGGACAGAGTAATTCTCCTCTCCATCTTTGATAAATAAATATTTTGATACAGTCCTTCTCCAATATGTAAACATTCCATAGGGATTCCTTGTGAAACTGCAGCTCTGTTAAGGGACTTTGGGTATTTTTAGAATTCTGCCTCTTAATGCGGGAATGACACACGACATTTCCAAGGCAGTTTGAAAGCAAAAAAAGAAGTTATCTGTCCTTCATGATAATATAAAGCCAAGTTTGCATTAATGGAATCAATGATTTTTTTACCATGCAGGAAGTCCTTTTACACAAGTTACAATCTGCTTATTTGCCCAAATAATTTTACTTTGTGTAGTATTTTATCAAATGCTTGAAAGACTTGCCAGTTTTGAAAGACTTGGTTCCATATATGTAGGACAAGTTTTGTAGATAGTCTTGTCTACAAAGAACACGACAATACTGATTTTTCCCAAGTTCTGAAACCACCCATCAACTACTACCAGCTTTTTGAAAGAACATAGCACTTGCCTAGCAAAACACTGATAACTTACAAAATATTAAAATAAAAAGAAATCTAAATGGACTATGAAACTTGTTTTATAGTCGTTATGATTTTCTCTATGCCAAAGTTTCGAAAAGATGCTTGAAATTATATTGCCACCTGCTGTTTCTAACAAAAAGCAGGAGCCAGGTCTGGTTGGCTATATTATTTAAAATTCTGCAAGTATAATGGAAATCTATTCATTTAGGTAATGCATTGTGAAGCAGGGGATTGGAATCTCACTGCTCTTATGACCCATCTTGTATGTTCTGTGCTTCACAGGACTTCACATGCAGTGCACTATTGAGAAAAACTCCAGGCTTTCTTTTCTTTTCTTCCCTTGTTCTAGTCCCTAAATGAAAGTTTCAAAGACTTTTTAGCTGATGCATAGATAAGTACCAAACAATAAGCTGCAAAGCAGTATTTGGGGGGAAAAAAGTCATAATTTTGTCTGATGAGTGATAATTTTATAGAAATACAAGCAAAGCAGTTCAGAGATTTTTGTGCACACAATTAACTCCACCTCACTATTTCTCTATTATTGCTTAGTTTCCTGTGGAAACTCACAAGGGCAGCGCTTCTTTTACTGTCAGCTGGGGAACACACCAGAGGATCTGCCCCTTAATCTATGGTACCTTTGGCCAAACAAAATTAACCACATCCAGAAGCAACACTGTTCCAGACAGATTTTGAGGTCTCAACCTCCTCTGAAATAATGGAATTCAGTAGCCATTTGGCCTTCAGCATACACCTAAATGCCATCTTGAATAGTAAAATAACTCAACGGACTCTGAAGCATTTTATTGAATCTGACTGTATTCTTTAACACAACCAAATCCTCCTTTGCAAAACGTAGATTCATTGAATTTGCAGGTTTACGGGTCCCATTATTCCAGAAGTTGTACCCAACACAACAGCAGTGTTCAATCTACAGCTCCTCAAACGCTTCTGGAGCATCACAAGCAGCCCAGGAACACGCACCACCACCCGGAGCGCGCTCTGGCAAACCACCAAGCCAGTGGCGATGGCCAAGGGCCGGATCGCCCAATTCAGCAGCAGCGTGCTGCAGAAACCACTCCGGCAGCGCAGCACGGCGGGGCCCGCAGAGCCCCCGGCCGGGACACGGCAGCCAGGAGGGACACGGCTCCCGCTGGGGAACTCCCCGCCCTCCGCTCCCGCCCAGCCCGGCCCCGGGCAGTGTCCCGGCTCTCATTGCCGCTCTCTCCTCTCCGGGCGGGATTTCGCGGCCGCCGCTTCCCCCGCAGTGCCGGGACACCTGAGATCGCCGTTCCGTCCCCCACCTCCAGCCTCTCGTCCCTCTCCTACCTTGTCCGCTTTGCCCACACCAGAAAATAAGCAAGTAAATAAATAAGTAAATAAATAAGTAAATAAATAAGCGATCGAGCAGCCGCCGCCCTCCCGCGCAGCGCGGCCGCTCCGAAGGCAGCGGCCTCCCCACCCTTCTTCTCTCTCCCCCCACGTCCGCCCGCCCGCCCGCTCCTCCTTTTCCTCCGTCCTTCCCGGCTGCTCGAGGCCGGGGATAATCGCTCGGCAATTGCTTAGCACCCTCGGTGGGCCTGTAAGACCCCATGCCCCGAGACGAGGGGCTGCGCGATTCCATCCCCAGCGCTCCGGGCCCAGGGGGATGTGCGGGTCTCCATCGGGACCCATCCCCAGCGCTCCGGGCCCAGGGGGA